>OW388299.1:1948033-2098756 GCA_936450465.1 Gibbula magus
ATACCAATACCTAATATGATTCTTGGGTAATCGAAATCCGAGTACATCATGTTATTTATCGGATATCAAGAAGATATCTTCGCACAACAAAATAGATATAATAGAAAAATTTAAAAGTTCATTGTTTACAAAAGTGGAAATATCCAACAGGGGTAAACATTTGAATCTCAGGTCATGATTGATATAGCAATTTCATAAAAAGTGATTTCAAGCAGTAAGAAAAGGATAAAATCTCTCAGACAATGGGTAGGTTGCAATACAACGTATCACATAACCACATAACAAGCATTTACAAGAGTCTACACCGAAACATTATAATGAAAGTAAAGAGGTTCATAAAAAATCAAGCTTTGTAAACTCTTCCTCTTGTGCGCTATATTTAGCAGTCCAATAAACGCACTTTCGTAAACCATATATGAATTAATAGCTAGCTAAACAACATTCTCAAGTTTCCGGGTTCGTAGGAAGAGGACTAGGTCAAATAAACTCGTGATCAAAAGTTCTTGGATTCCGAACATGCCTTTTGAAAAACTAAATGTATTGCTATGATTGGTTGATTTAAAGATTACCAAATAAACATCAGAGCATTGCTAATGCCATACAACCGTTAATAACAGTTTACAGTTTCAAATGCAATTCTATAGAAAATCAACATTTTAACCCCTTTCAATGTTTCAAATGCTCAATTGATAAATGTATCCGAAAGATGTGTAAAGACGAAATCAAAATACAAGTATGAATGAATCTCTATGAAAAGTAAACATTTGCAGGTCGACCGGGAGCGGTTATGGAATATTAAAGGCATCAGGCACCAGGCATCAGGCATCAGGCACCAGGCACCAGACATCAAGCATCAGGCATCAGGCACCAGGCACCAGGCACCAGGCACCAGGCATCAGGCATCAGGCATTAGGCATCAGGCATCATGCACCTGGCATCAGGCATCAGGCATCAGGCATCAGGCATCAGGCATCAGGCACCAGGCATCAGGCATCAGGCACCAGGCACCAGGCATCAGGCATCAGGCACCAGGCACCAGGCATCAGGCATCAGGCATCAGGCATCAGGCACCAGGCATCAGGCATCAGGCATCAGGCATCAGGCACCAGGCACCAGGCACCAGGCATCAGGCATCAGGCATCATGCATCATGCATCATGCACCAGGCACCAGGCACCAGGCACCAGGCACCAGGCACCAGGCACCAGGCATCAGGCATCAGGCATCAGCCATCTGGCATCTGAAAAAAAAGTTAGTTCTAATAAGGAGCTGCAGAAAATGATTGTTTCCATTCTCCGATTTATCATATCAGTGAGTAGATGTTCTATAGTCCCTTTAATTCTAATAGGAAGGATTATAATCTGCCTGATCATGGAGACCAAACAGAAATGCGTGATAACGCGATTAGAAGCTAGTGAGGACGAGTGACACCAAACCTTCTCTCTTATACGGTCAAACATCTGCAGCGCATACACGTCAGTAAACATGCAGAATCACGTTCCATATCACAGGTGGTCAGCACACGCGTCAGTCTCATTGGCTGACGCGCTTCTGACACGCGCTCGAGGTCGTCCTGGGTTCGAATCTTCGTTCACTTTTTGTTGATGACACGATCTTTGTTTTTGCGTCGTGTGCGGTCATCGATCGACCAGTACACAACCTTGAGGGAAATGATAAAGTAATTTATGCAAAATACATTTTTGGTAAATACGGTAGAAGAAATAGCCAGAGATGGAAATCACATTCAATCTGAATAAAAAAGTTTTCTGATGAGAAGTGTTACAGGTTGAGGCATCTAAAACTATATTTTTAAAAATATTTATGAATAACCAAATCTTTTCTTGAAAACAACGTTTATACAGATCAGCACACAAACTTGACAGTAGCTCATTCTTTTATAACAAAGTGTTTACCTTCTTTGAAATAGACGACAATATTAATATTAACACCTAGAATGTATATAAACAGCAATCATTACAATGTATGTTCATAATATTCATCGAAATGAAACATTTTTGCAGTAAACGGAGCCCGTCGTTGTTAATCCGAATAGTTGTATTTTCTCATGTTGAAACTCTCAGAAAGTTTTTTTCTTTTTCTACTATTTATCAACAAACGTATATTTGCATATTTGATTAAAACACAGACCATTAGACACATAATGCTCGAATGACCTTCTACAGAAGTCTCGTCGTCGTACACAGCAAATTAATGAGAGGAAGACAGACCGACGGGTCTGACATCATATCCCATTTGTAGATGGAGCTTACATGTCCTGGTATATCTGATGATGGTGGCAGTGACACAGATGTTACATTACACTGTAGCTGTATTTATTGATCGAAAGTTGGTTACACACTAAATTACGCTCTGCTTGTACCCTTTGAACATATGTCGTTGTCTTCTAACTTGCATGACCAATCGACGCTTGGTCTCATACTACATGTAACTTGTAACAGGGCTAGTATGAATGTACATACAAGCTGTATGTTGACAACTTTCAAAAGCGGCAGCTCTTGCTGTGAAAATAATTTGTACAAGATTTGAGAATGACCTGTTCGTGTCTTGTTTGTTCATCTACTATGAATTTGTAAATACCAAAAGAAAATTCGCTTCCCTCAAATATCACCTCAAATATACATAATTAATGTTATATATCCCTCGATCTCTCTCCAGTCAACCTCTATTTCGTATTTAGTACTGTTTAAAGATGAAGATGAACATGGAACTTATTTTGATGATGACGACAATGTTATACAGCAGACTGGAATGATGGAATGGACTGGATGATGACAATAATAATGACGACGATACGGATGAAACAAATTATGAATGATTATGAGGACAATGGCCATGAAGCGATGAAGACACCTAGGCCTTTTGCGAGGTTGATGATAATGGTGAACTTTGCGACGTTGACGATACTGGTGAAGATATATATCAACGACGTCGATGAGGATGTTAATGACAACAATTACTAAAATGAAGATGAGTATGACTGTCAAACAGATGATGATTATGAAATTGACGACTACGAGGGAATGATAACAATGGCAACGGCGATGACGTGGATGCTATTGACGACGAAATTAGCGATAATGAACAAAGGGGAAGATGTCGACAACAACAAGAACGAAGAATGCCATTATGATTGCAACGACGTTTGAACATGTAGGAAGTGTATATATTTATGATGATGACAAAGACTTATTGATGATGATGATGATGATGATGATGATGATGAAAAATATAATAACTACGATTATCGACACTTTGATTATTATGATGACGATGTCGGTGATACTAACGAATAAGCAAAATGCTGAACGATATAGTGACGATGTAATTTTGTTGAGAATGATAATCCCACTGATGAAGATATAATAATAAAATAGAAAGAATGAAGAGGTCAATGACCTTGAGAATGATTAGATTGATAACAACTATATGTACGTAGCCATTTATACAAATAAAATCATCTGTCTGTCTGTCAAAAAAACCAAAACTGTCAGGATGATGAGGAAGACGCCAACTTCTGTTTTGTATTGATGCTTTATTTTGTTGAATAGTTGAGACAAACATTTGGGCTCGTGTAAGCTGCCAATAATGTTACCGTTAACTGTGAGCTTTTACGAAATAAAGTATACATTTCATTTTCCCTTTTTAAAACTTCAATTAAAAATTACTTTAATATTGTCATAATTAGTCAGGAACAAATTACTTGCTTTATGATAGAAACATATTGACAATAAGTAAAATATCAACTCTTTCCTGTTATTGTAAATGGCCATGTATTGCGAATAAGTGTTATCATACTTGTTTTGTTTGTTGTGTCAGAAATGTCAGGAACATTACATACATTAACATATTTGTATCGAACAGAAAACCATTTCAAATTTATTTAAAAGATTTCTCTTTCCTTAACTGAACGTGATAGATGTAGATTTCCCTAGTGGCAGAGACGTTCAAAAACAAACTCTAATTCAGAAGATATATACATGTGTCACGAAGAAACTATACTCCATTCGAAAAGTGTGGGATCACGGCACGGAGGTTTTTTTTGTAACAATGCATGCAGAACACCAAAGATTTAGTGCTTGGATTTGATCGAGGCCTTCATTTCTTTTCAGATAACTTGCTTCGATGTTAAAGAGGAGCGTCTTATGATTGATTTATTTCTAATTACAGAAGGTGTTGTCCATTGCTCACATCCACTTTCAGAAATATTTATACTGAATTGTATGTATTTGTACATGTATTTGGGCCCATCTGGTTTTTGATAAAGGAGATACCGAAGACATTTTAATCTGAAAGGTTGAGCATGAAGTTCCAATTTGGGGGACCAGAAATACAGCATAGACATTCTTATGGAAGAGGTACACATGCGCACCCATCTGATGTATCGGCAGGCTGAAGTTAGCAAGTTATTTGTTATTAGTTATTCGTTATTCGTTATTCGAATAACGAATAACTAACTGGTTAGTTATTCGTTATTCGAATAACGAATAACTAACTGGTTAGTTATTCGTTATTCGAATAATGAATAACTAACTGGTTAGTTATTCACTATTCGAATAATGAATAACTAACTGGTTAGTTGTTCGTTTTTCGAATATCATGCTGGCTGCTTATTCAATCTTCAGAGTTGAACAAAGAAGTAAATATAGATATATATTAAGGGTGGAAACTGACAATATGGGGTGGGGAACCTCGTTCATCGATTACATTCAGTAAGCACTGGCTAGCTATTCAATATTCGAATAATGAATAACTAACTGGTTAGTTATTCGTTTTTCGAATAACGAATAACTAACTGGTTAGTTATTCGTTTTTCGAATATCATGCTGGCTGCTTATTCATTCTTCAGAGTTGAACAAAGAAGTAAATATAGATATATATTAAGGGTGGAAACTGACAATATGGGGTGGGGAACCTCGTTCATCGATTACATTCAGTAAGCACTGGCTAGCTATTCAATATTCGAATAATGAATAACTAACTGGTTAGTTATTCGTTTTTCGAATAACGAATAACTAACTGGTTAGTTATTCGTTTTTCGAATAGCATGCTGGCTGCTTATTCATTCTTAAGAGTTGAACAAAGAAGTAAATATAGATATATATTAAGGGTGGAAACTGACAATATGGGGTGGGGAACCTCGTTCATCGATTACATTCAGTAAGCACTGGCTAGCTATTCAATATTCGAATAATGAATAACTAACTGGTTAGTTATTCGTTTTTCGAATAACGAATAACTAACTGGTTAGTTATTCGTTTTTCGAATATCATGCTGGCTGCTTATTCATTCTTCAGAGTTGAACAAAGAAGTAAATATAGATATATATTAAGGGTGGAAACTGACAATATGGGGTGGGGAACCTCGTTCATCGATTACATTCAGTAAGCACTGGCTAGCTATTCAATATTCGAATAATGAATAACTAACTGGTTAGTTATTCGTTTTTCGAATAACGAATAACTAACTGGTTAGTTATTCGTTTTTCGAATATCATGCTGGCTGCTTATTCATTCTTAAGAGTTGAACAAAGAAGTAAATATAGATATATATTAAGGGTGGAAACTGACAATATGGGGTGGGGAACCTCCTTCATCGATTACATTCAGTAAGCACTGGCTAGCTATTCAATATTCGAATAATGAATAACTAACTGGTTAGTTATTCGTTTTTCGAATAACGAATAACTAACTGGTTAATTATTCGTTTTTCGAATATCATGCTGGCTGCTTATTCATTCTTAAGAGTTGAACAAAGAAGTAAATATAGATATATATTAAGGGTGGAAACTGACAATATGGGGTGGGGAACCTCCTTCATCGATTACATTCAGTAAGCACTGGCTAGCTATTCAATATTCGAATAATGAATAACTAACTGGTTAGTTATTCGTTTTTCGAATAACGAATAACTAACTGGTTAGTTATTCCTTTTTCGAATATCATGCTGGCTGCTTATTCATTCTTAAGAGTTGAACAAAGAAGTAAATATAGATATATATTAAGGGTGGAAACTGACAATATGGGGTGGGGAACCTCCTTCATCGATTACATTCAGTAAGCACTGGCTAGCTATTCAATATTCGAATAATGAATAACTAACTGGTTAGTTATTCGTTTTTCGAATAACGAATAACTAACTGGTTAGTTATTCCTTTTTCGAATATCATGCTGGCTGCTTATTCATTCTTCAGAGTTGAACAAAGAAGTAAATATAGATATATATTAAGGGTGGAAACTGACAATATGGGGTGGGGAACCTCCTTCATCGATTACATTCAGTAAGCACTGGCTAGCTATTCAATATTCGAATAATGAATAACTAACTGGTTAGTTATTCGTTTTTCGAATAACGAATAACTAACTGGTTAGTTATTCGTTTTTCGAATATCATGCTGGCTGCTTATTAATTCTTAAGAGTTGAACAAAGAAGTAAATATAGATATATATTAAGGGTGGAAACTGACAATATGGGGTGGGGAACCTCGTTCATCGATTACATTCAGTAAGCACTGGCTAGCTATTCAATATTCGAATAATGAATAACTAACTGGTTAGTAATTCGTTTTTCGAATAACGAATAACTAACTGGTTAGTTATTCGTTTTTCGAATATCATGCTGGCTGCTTATTCATTCTTAAGAGTTGAACAAAGAAGTAAATATAGATATATATTAAGGGTGGAAACTGACAATATGGGGTGGGGAACCTCCTTCATCGATTACATTCAGTAAGCACTGGCTAGCTATTCAATATTCGAATAATGAATAACTAACTGGTTAGTTATTCGTTTTTCGAATAACGAATAACTAACTGGTTAGTTATTCCTTTTTCGAATATCATGCTGGCTGCTTATTCATTCTTCAGAGTTGAACAAAGAAGTAAATATAGATATATATTAAGGGTGGAAACTGACAATATGGGGTGGGGAACCTCCTTCATCGATTACATTCAGTAAGCACTGGCTAGCTATTCAATATTCGAATAATGAATAACTAACTGGTTAGTTATTCGTTTTTCGAATAACGAATAACTAACTGGTTAGTTATTCGTTTTTCGAATATCATGCTGGCTGCTTATTAATTCTTAAGAGTTGAACAAAGAAGTAAATATAGATATATATTAAGGGTGGAAACTGACAATATGGGGTGGGGAACCTCGTTCATCGATTACATTCAGTAAGCACTGGCTAGCTATTCAATATTCGAATAATGAATAACTAACTGGTTAGTAATTCGTTTTTCGAATAACGAATAACTAACTGGTTAGTTATTCGTTTTTCGAATATCATGCTGGCTGCTTATTCATTCTTCAGAGTTGAACAAAGAAGTAAATATAGATATATATTAAGGGTGGAAACTGACAATATGGGGTGGGGAACCTCCTTCATCGATTACATTCAGTAAGCACTGGCTAGCTATTCAATATTCGAATAATGAATAACTAACTGGTTAGTTATTCGTTTTTCGAATAACGAATAACTAACTGGTTAGTTATTCGTTTTTCGAATATCATGCTGACTGCTTATTCATTCTTCAGAGTTGAACAAAGAAGTAAATATAGATATATATTAAGGGTGGAAACTGACAATATGGGGTGGGGAACCTCGTTCATCGATTACACTCAGTAAGCACTGGCTAGCTATTCAATATTCGAATAATGAATAACTAACTGGTTAGTTATTCGTTTTTCGAATAACGAATAACTAACTGGTTAGTTATTCGTTTTTCGAATATCATGCTGGCTGCTTATTCATTCTTCAGAGTTGAACAAAGAAGTAAATATAGATATATATTAAGGGTGGAAACTGACAATATGGGGTGGGGAACCTCGTTCATCGATTACATTCAGTAAGCACTGGCTAGCTATTCAATATTCGAATAATGAATAACTAATTGGTTAGTTATTCGTTTTTCGAATAACGAATAACTAACTGGTTAGTTATTCGTTTTTCGAATATCATGCTGGCTGCTTATTCATTCTTAAGAGTTGAACAAAGAAGTAAATATAGATATATATATTAAGGGTGGAAACTGACAATATGGGGTGGGGAACCTCGTTCATCGATTACATTCAGTAAGCACTTGGTCTGTGAAGTTAACGAATTATTTACACTTCCTTATATGTTTTTATGTGAACCTAGCGAAAACAGTTTTTAGCAAATTGAATTTATAATTGTTGTTAGTTCATTAATCAATATTAGATACTGTGAACGATATTAACGTTCCTATATTGTGTATAGATATTCTTATACCAGACAGTCAATAACGTAGTAGCTGAACAGAGCTCTTCACGATGTACAGTAGCCGTTTAAAAATTGTTTTGTTTAAATCTGATTCAATACAATAAATGTAACACTTACTAAAACGTTCATGTGAACTATAATAATGATGTATAAAGGATGAAGAACGTGCTCCGCGAACATAATTATAGGTCAGTTTGAATCCGTCTGTAAGACTGTGAAGTTTGTTACTTTTACGATAATGTCGATTTATGCATAGAATACGTCACTGGCACCCGTTCAGAATACTTAGGTTTATATTGAATCAGCATATATTAGCTTTGTCTCTAGGGTTCATCTTAGCTACAATAAAGTTTTAGTTATGGCCTCGAACGCCCGTTGTGTCATAGGTTAATCTGAATAATTTGCTGAGAGTGTGAAGTTAACTACTTATTCGAAATAGGCGATTTATGCATGGGCGTCCGTTGAAAAATATAGGTTCATATTTGAATTAGCACATGTTAGGTCTTTCGTTGCGGTGTATCTAAGCTTTGATACTGCTTTATATACGGCCGTAAACGTGCATTGTGGGCTCATTTTGGTCAATCTGTATAGGCAGGGACCTTAAATAGAGGAACTCGTCTCTTCTGCTCCTTTCATGATCATTTTTACTGAGCGATGCAATTTGACTAATGCTCGTCGCGCTTCAACGCACAAGCGACTGGGTGCTTGCATAAGCGCTTATTTTGTTATCGCAGTATATTGTTGTTACCAGTTGACGTCTCCGAGTCTTGCCGGTGTAAGACAGAAAATGTACCCGCTTTGAAAACACACCGGCTGGTATAATTTCAACGTTAAATTATGACTCAGGGTCACTTTTCAACACCTTGGGTGTATTTTCAAAGTTGACTAATTATCCGTCTGGGTAATCATTTAACGTTGACAAAAGACCCGAGGCGTTGAAAAGTGACTCCGGGTCATTATTCAACGTTGAAAAAGTACCCGCCAGGTATGTTTTCAACGCGGGTATATTTTCAATCTTACACCGGCTCGCTCGTGCGGCAATCGGCAATCTTTGTATAGTCAAGAAACACTAGTGTAACCTCCCTTTGAGACTGTTGATTGTTGTAATGATATATGAAATATACCACTGTGAGAAAAATGTATTTATTACCCATATATGTATATTCTTGACGTCACCAAACCTTGCTTAGTGACTCGTTCTCAGACTACTTTTACGTGAATCAAATCAAATAAAATGTTAATAAAGAAATTATTATACTCGAAAGTGTGCTATATGACTTTTACAAAATTTGTGCAAATATGACACAGTTCATCGGGTAATAATCTCTATATTTATATGATACTATATGTACTTTACAAATAATGTTAGGTTTCCTAGTGCTTTGGAATACTTGATGGTATCCACATGTAGGCCTATTATTCTGTTATTTTTTTAGTTGATTACTGTTTATTGTCGTGAGAAAAAAACAAACAGTAATTATCTATTATTTAAACGGTTGCTAAATGAATATTTTAGAAATTATTGATCTAGGTTAAAGTAAAAGTGTAATTTAGATTCCCCTCGAACCATTACATATATCATATACGCTCATTAGAGACAAGATGGCGGACTGACACGCTATTTTAACTGCAAAGTACGAGCATAGTACATGCTGACTACTTTCCCCTAAAATACCAGCTTGACGCAGATGCATCAGAAAACTATTCATCTTTCGCTAAATTAATATTTTAGAATTTATTGTCTTCGGTGAAAGTAAAAGTTTTGGACCCCTCTCGAACCTTTACACATATAATCAAAAAACCGTACAGACAAGACTCGCTATTTTAACCGCATATAATATTTTAGAATTTATTGTCTCCGGTAAAAGTAAAAGTTTTGGACCCCCCTCGAACCATTACACATATTATCTAAACTCCTTACAGACAAGATGGCGGATTGATTAACTGGATATACTAGTGTGCTACGCAAGTAATTAGCGCAATACGGGCGCCAAGTCAAGATGTGCGTTGGACCATGACGAGGGAAGCTCCGCGAGCTAATTGATTAGTTTCTAATCCCTCTATATAAGGTCCCTGATATAGGTTGCTGAGAGTGTGAAGTTAATAACTTATTCATTATTGATGATGTATGCATAGAAAACGTTACTGGCACCCGTTTCAGAATACATAGGTATATAAGCACATGTTAGGTATGTCTCTGGGGTATATCACAGCTACTACAATGCTACGGATAAATACATGGGTATGCATGCGTACATCCGATGCCTACGTGCATGTGTGCGTAAGAGGATGTACCTGTGTACGCTTACGTACTTGCAAAAGGTTACTTAAGTTGAGTGTATGCGTACATGCGTGTGTGCTTCCATAAGTATGTTCATACATGCAGTCGTGCTTGCCTACGTATTCATTCGTTTGTACTTGCATGCATGCATATGTAAGCATATGTACTTGCATACACATACATTCATGCCTGCATAAGGAAAAATACTTGCGTAAGAAAGTAAATGTTTGTGCGTGCATTTAAAAGACTATACATGTGCGTGCGTGTATAGTCACATGCGTACTCATATACGGACATACATACGCTTACGGACATAAGTGCATATGTGCATGCATGTACGTTTGCATTCGTGGATGCATGCATATGAACAGACTGGTGTAATTATGCTCGTGAGTGAGTGCATGCTTTCGATCAGTGTACAGAAGTGTGTGTGCATGCATGTTTGCTAGCTTAGATATTTGCGAAGATGCTTGTTTATGTTGTTTGAATTAAACATACGTCCTTGCGTGCATCGACGCATCACTTTGATTCTGTCAATAGGTATATGGTTGTCGGCATGCATGCGTATTTAATTTTGAAAGTATGTATGCAACCACATACGTACGTGAGCACACTCGCATCACAGCACACACACATAAATGCATATACAGACAATGACGTATGCGTACCGCGTACCTGTGCATATGCACGTATGCACATTTGTGTACTATGCACTTAATCAATCGCATATGCGTAAGCACTTGCGAAAACATACATATGTACGTATGTGTACGCATTAATTCGTGGCAATGCGTATCTGAATCGCAAACCGGCGTGAATAATTCATTAACTGTACGTGAGTAAGTACCCATGCGTAAAGAAATAACCATATGTTTTGTTATTCCTTCACCCACTCCAGTGCGTGCCAATTGTGCAATCTACTCGTGAACTTGTATCAACTTGTTCGTATCTTATTCCTGTGGTGTCGTGTAATACGTGTACAGTTTTCTTGTGTCACGATAAAGGCAAGACTAGGTTGAGCATGTCAAGCAATTGGCACGCAATTCAGGCAATTGACAACATTCGTGAGTATTTTTCCGTGCTAATGACACGAATATCATCGAACCAGTAAAAGCACTTCAATGATGTTTCGTTTTCAGTACTCAGTCTCTTTTTCAAAGTCTTCTTCAATAACATGGCCGAACCAATCAGAAATGAGCATGCATCACCCCCGTATACATAGGTGTCCCAGGAATGGACAACATATAAGAATTTGTAGATATAAGCTTAAAGGGCCATAAGTACAATGCTGTGGAATCCCTTGTATTTGTAGTAGAAGGACCCAACACTGGCCGGCTTCTTCATGGCAACATATTTTCCATTCAAAGCTCCCCAGCATTTGTGGTAGTTCCACCTCGAACTGTAACCATGAAACCCTTTATATTTTCCTGTGGGGTTCTGGGGCACCTTAGTACCTCCACCTTGAACACATCAATGAAGACTCTGCAAACCCCGGGTAGAAACTTGCAGACTCTGCAAACAATACTTCTGAAGTTGTATTGTAGACTTGTGTGGCTATCACAAGTGGCAAGGAAGCGGAATGTGTCTGCTAGTTTTAGTCCAACCTCAAGTGGTTCTCTCACGCAAGTCTTTTTCTTCTCCAAGTGAGGAGTTAACTTATCAAAAATTCCTGGGTTAAAGGTCCTACGGAGAACCATTTTGTTTCTCCACGGAGAAGTTCAGTGAGTAACTGTTCATAGTATCCGAAAGAGTGTCTTTGGTCAATAATTCTCAAACCAAAATGTTCTAGCTTTCCTATTCCGAGGTGAGGTTGCAACATCTTCTTGCTTCCTGTATTATTTCTTCTTCTCCAAGAAGAAGAAGTGTAGCCGATGTCAGATACATGAGCCTTTTTCTTCTCTTCAATAATGGCGATATCTTGTGAGTTGTTCATGGTGTTCACTTTGTGAAAGTAGAGGATGAACTAATTTAAGATAGGGTACTGCCTTTATAGATACTTCCAATGCAGGCAGTACCGTACACCAAGCGTTAATAAAAAAAAAGGTCATAATCTTGACAAGCATGCATGATTTAGTCATGCCTGTGCCTGCATTTGCACATAATCCGTACCAAAACGCAACTTCATCGGATTATAGACGCAATATATGCGTGCACAGAACCCAACATAGTCGTGGCACTTCGTGTACAATTTTACGAGTCAAATGTGCAACATATACATCAGGTGTAATGTCAGGCGAATAATGCGGAGGTGTGCGCATGGTTATGTAAACAAATTATATAATCAATGCTTCACGCATTGGCACACACTGAGGTCTTGAAATGCGGATGGAAAGTTCGTGCAAGTGTAAACGCACTTTTATACACGTATGCACAAACATATGCTTACGCACGCATGTGCTTATATTTGCATACACATATGTGTACGAACCTACAGTTGGTATACAAGCATGCACATTAGTTATTCGTTATTCGAAAAACGAATAACTAACCAGTTAGTTATTCATTATTCGAATATTGAATAGCTAGCCAGTGCTTACTGAATGTAATCGATGAACGAGGTTCCCCACCCCATATTGTCAGTTTCCACCCTTAATATATATCTATATTTACTTCTTTGTTCAACTCTGAAGAATGAATAAGCAGCCAGCATGATATTCGAAAAACGAATAACTAACCAGTTAGTTATTCGTTATTCGAAAAACGAATAACTAACCAGTTAGTTATTCATTATTCGAATATTGAATAGCTAGCCAGTGCTTACTGAATGTAATGGATGAAGGAGGTTCCCCACCCCATATTGTCAGTTTCCACCCTTAATATATATCTATATTTACTTCTTTGTTCAACTCTTAAGAATGAATAAGCAGCCAGCATGATATTCGAAAAACGAATAACTAACCAGTTAGTTATTCGTTATTCGAAAAACGAATAACTAACCAGTTAGTTATTCATTATTCGAATATTGAAAAGCTAGCCAGTGCTTACTGAATGTAATCGATGAACGAGGTTCCCCGCCCAATATTGTCAGTTTCCACCCTTAATATATATCTATATTTACTTCTTTGTTCAACTCTGAAGAATGAATAAGCAGCCAGCATGATATTCGAAAAACGAATAACTAACCAGTTAGTTATTCGAAAAACGAAAAACGAATAACTAACCAGTTAGTTATTCATTATTCGAATATTGAATAGCTAGCCAGTGCTTACTGAATGTAATGGATGAACGAGGTTGCCCAACCCATATTGTCAGTTTCCACCCTTTATATATATCTATATTTACTTCTTTGTTCAACTCTGAAGAATGAATAAGCAGCCAGCATGATATTCGAAAAACGAATAACTAACCAGTTAGTTATTCGTTATTCGAAAAACGAATAACTAACCAGTTAGTTATTCATTATTCGAATATTGAATAGCTAGCCAGTGATTACTGAATGTAATCGATGAACGAAGTTCCCCACCCCATATTGTCAGTTTCCACCTTAAATATATATATATATTTACTTCTTTGTTCAACTCTGAAGAATGAATAAGCAGCCAGCATGATATTCGAAAAACGAATAACTAACCAGTTAGTTATTCGTTATTCGAAAAACGAATAACTAACCAGTTAGTTATTCATTATTCGAATATTGAATAGCTAGCCAGTGCTTACTGAATGTAATCGATGAAGGAGGTTCCCCACCCCATATTGTCAGTTTCCACCCTTAATATATATCTATATTTACTTCTTTGTTCAACTCTGAAGAATGAATAAGCAGCCAGCATGATATTCGAAAAACGAATAACTAACCAGTTAGTTATTCATTATTCGAATAATGAATAACTAACCAGTTAGTTATTCGTTATTCGAATAACGAATAACTAATAACTAATAACTAACTAACTTCAGCCTGCCCTGATGTATCTCAGAGCCTACTTGAAAACTTCCTTCCTGTGAATATATACTTTACTGCGTTTGCTTACAAAGCACTCTTGTGACTTTACTAGTCCAAAAGAGAATTTCAAAAGTTGCAATAATATATCATATCAGACATGACAATGGAGGGACACCCCCTCAAATTTTCAGATTCTGGAAGCTATTTATTTCCTTTATGATGTCTGGAAATATTTTGAAATTTATTTATTTTTTCAAACGAACACTTGATTAATGCACAGTATTACAAGCCACCAAGTAAAACTTTCTTGAGTATCTAATTCAAGTGCATTTAACCTTTCTAAAAACGATTATGTCTATAAGAAATATGTTTATCTCCATTGTACTTTACCTCGTCTGAAAATGTTTGAAGAAGAATTACAAATAGTTAAATTTTTTTACATCAACAATATATCTAAATCCGACACCAAATCTAACACCATTCTGGTTTATTCATGTTTTATGAAAGCTATACATATATGATCGAATTAGACTATACAATATCTGAGAATGATTAAAGGTTATTACCTTTTATATATAACATTGTAATGTACCGATGTACCTCACTCCCATTCTTACGATATAATAATATTTTAAAATCTTGATATCTCAAGTAAAATGCTACAATTTTAGCTCATCAGGTCTGAAAGATCAACTCGGCTCATGGATTGGGCCGTCGTCCGGCATCCCTCCGTCGGTCGTCATCTCCATAGCTGATATTTTGTGGGAAAATACCGTGCACCTATAGGGAATCACAGTTTGTTCATTGGTACATCTTCACAACCCCCTCAAATATGGGCAATGCAGACATTATTAATGAAACCTTTAATCGAATCTATTCCGAAACCATTTGACACAGGAAGCTGAAATTAACATCTTTGTTACATAAAGACTAAAGTTTGTTCATTTGGTCTTGATACCTCCTCAAACATGGATGTGGCAGGGGGTCCACCCGAAAATCTTTAAACAACTTTTCCTCAAGTACCCGTAATGTTAGAACGTTCATGCATGGGAAATATTATCGTAGATAGATGGGGATTAAGGTCTGTAAATTTCATAATCCTACTCCACACAATAAAGCGCGACGGGATTTTTTTCAATTCAGCTGCTCTAAATGATCTTGGTGTACTGCAAAGGATTTCATAACTATTGAGCGACTGTGGTAATTGGATACAGTTAGGCATAAGGAAGGGGTAACGGTAAGAGATACTTGGGGAGGGATGGGAGGGGAGGGATACTTGGGGAGGGATACTTGGTTCGGAGGAGGATTATGGGTTGGATTCATTTTGTAGATACAAAAGGATGGTATTTCAGACATGTTATTTGTTTGTGTTTTGAAATCAAAGGTGTTTATGTGGGTGCCTTTAAATTTTAATGTCTGAGCAATCCTTTAAATTGTGCAACTGCATTGAAATTAATGTACATCTCATCTGACTGCTGGCACTTTCCGAATCACCAATCAGAATCTGTCAAGGCATGTTTGCTTACTAATAGTGGTCAGTTTTTTACCTTTGATATAAGATATAATATCTTAGATTATGAATGCATAAATCTGATGAGCTACAGAGCCAATGACTTCATCTTAATTAATGAGATTCATTATAGTTCAAGGGTACATTTTGCAGCTAAGTCAACAATACAAATGTTATATTCAATAATGCCTCTACAGATAGGCAAGGTTTGGTAGATGAAAGGATTTGTGACGGTCCATCTATATCAAAAGTATATATATCTCCATACTTTGCAGTTTGCTTACTTTCTTCTGATTAAAGAAAGGCGATAACGTACCATCTGCTTGATTTGTAGATGTCACTATGGTGTTGCATGATATGTTAGGCAGATTGATATTGTTTGGTTTTATCACAAAATATTGGAAACTCCCCACAGAACATTATATACCGTTTTAATAAAAACAACAGTTTCGTTATCGTTGTTGCTGTGATTGAACTTGTTTGATTGATTGAATGGGCATAGTTTCACCCACGGAATAATTTAACACATCGTGCTTCTGAAGTTGATTCGAAGCTACAGAAAAGATAACATATTAACAGGCTCAGTTCGCTCAAATTCCTTTTTATCAGAACAAACGCTCATTATACATCCATTCTGTCCATGGGTAGGTCTCAAACGTAAAATGGTATAATTGATCTACATATCAGATATCAGAAAATGTAACATTCAGTTTAAATGTGCATAAGAGCGACACGTGTGTACCAGTTACCATAACTGAACTATGTGTTACATGGTTACACAGTCGGTGAATAGGTATATCTGTTAAATCATTTTTCATATGAGAGTCTTTATGAATGAAGGATGAAGACTGACGTCATACACGTAAAGAAACTGATGTGTACACAGATTACACGGTCTATATCCGTATGTTTAAAACATCCAGCGAAACCTTTCATCTATATTCGCAATCAGATATGTTTGCCATATGTGAAATGATAACTCATGTTTTTCCTATAATATTGACAAGCCTGATATTGCGTCAATATGGAATGGAATACAGGCGACTTGTTTGAGTGTAAAGAACTCCTTATCCCTCCTTGGAACTGTTCGATTCTATATCTTACTACAAAACTCACAACATATGACAACAGACATGGGAAAAAACGATAGTTCATAACTATAATAAAATTAACAATACATGTTTAATAATCATGATACTGATACATATTCACATTCTCCATACTTCATCTTAAATTATTATTATTATCAGAGATCTTGATATTGGTAAATGTTTATTTTTATAAATTGGATGATATTAATGACAATATACCGAGCAGTTTCAATTCCCATTATCTGCAAATGATTTATTCACAGCAATTAGGAGTGCAATTTTGAAGTTTTAATTTAAAAGTGTTCAGAAATACGTACAAGTCTGAAAAAAAGAAATATAATCGATGAAGATTGAAGTTCAATCACCAACTCACCTCTATATGTACTCCGACTTTTAAATATATCTACATACTTACATACGTTTAATATCAATCCACACGTGGACCTGTGAGAAGATAAGATCCACCTTGTCTGCTCGTAGGTTCATCACGAACTCGCAGGTCAAATACATGAGATCTGTTCAGGAAATGTGCATCAAGAGCAGGTATACGTGACGAGTGATATTTCTGGTGTGAAGTCTAAAATAGTTTGCCGTCCTGAAGAGATGGAATCCAAATTGTCACTCTCTAAGGTTTATGTGTAAATATTAAACTATGGAGACTGATCAATCGAGGAAGATTAATTTGCATTGTCCTAATCACCTTTTTCAGCATCTTATATATAGAACCAATTTGTGAAGTATGTACTCAGAAGAAGTCTGAGTGAGAATGATATTCAGGATAAATTTAACATGTTTCCTATGTAGAAGTCGTATATCTTTTAACAAGGCGTGAGTTGAATGGTTATATACTTGACTAACGTATTTACAATGTATGCTATTCAGAAATTTCTCAGTCCGTTTTTAAATCAGTCGAATATGCATACAAATAGTGTTCCTTAATGATAGGTAATCATCATGTATTTATTGCACACCATCATAATCAGATATTGTTTTGACAAGTGAACGTGTTGACCAAACGCACCAAACCATGACATTTTGCAAACCTCAGACAAAACGTAGAAAATTGCATGAAATTCACGCATGACACAATTCAACGGTATAAATCAGTAGATGCAATGACTATAAAAGGAAGGTCCAAGTGGCTTTACACACTGTCATTGATCCTTTGACAACTAGTGGACCGGACACGATGCCATTGATCCCTTGACAACTAGTGGACCGGACACGATGCCATTGATCCCTTGACAACTAGTGGACCGGACACGATGCCACTATTGGAAGCTGCTATCGCTAAGGACGTTGTGAAGCTGAACAACAAGTCCATGGTCAACGGAGTACCAACACAATGTCATTTATAAGATCGTTACACACGCTTCTTCGCAGGATCGACCTAGAAGTGAAACTAAAGTGAATTTATTACGGCCCAAGATCGACACACTACCTACGTCACCGACATGCAACAAGATCGACACACTACCTACGTCACCGACATGCAACAAGATCGACACACTACCTACGTCACCGACATGCAACAAGATCGACACACTACCTACGTCGTCGACATGCAACAATATCGACACACTACCTACGTCGTCGACATGCAACAAGATCGACACACTACCTACATTTGTACGTCACCGACATGCAACGGCTACAAAGACTGCAAGTCACATGCAAGGTGTGTGAAGTTTATCAGACCAAACCACCAGGAATCGTCTGTGAAAGGACAGACACCGTTGACGACGACCTGCAGTTGGTCCTGTCCTTCCATGGTACCGATTCCTGAACGAACGTGTCTTGTACTTTGATTCTCATGCGTTTCTTTCCAATGATAAAATCGTTTATACATGTATTTCCGATATTCGGTGTTTGATTTTAGATACTATGTTGATGGTCTTCATACTTTATATGGCATGATCCGTCACGGGGATCACTTTCCTAATACACATCTTGTTGATAACATCCTTATATTTCCGATGTCAGGTGGTTTCCCTTTGTAATAAGATGTTGGACTGTTATACTTTCTATGATTGAGTATTAGTAGTAACATGTACACTTACGTTTGTTCATTTGGTCTACTAACTAATGTTTGTTCGTTGAAACATGTTACTCGTTTGTGTTTTGAAATCAAAGGTGTGCATGTTTGTGTCTTTGAATTACTCTGTTTGGGCCATCCTTTAAGACTATTTTAAAATTCATTTGATTGCATGAACCTCCAATCTTGCAGTCGGTACTTTCTGAATTAACAATTAGCAATTAGCAATTAGCAATTAGTACCTATCATGACATATTTGTCTACTGATAGTCATAAACAAAATTGACATTCGGTTTGTATGATAAAGTACCTTAGACTATAAAGCATGCAAATGGCCACAGAGGCAATGGGTCTATTGTTTTAGATCTTCAATTTTAGGTAATAAATCATGCAAGTCTTGTTGAGCTACAACTCTATTCTTCCGGTTTTGATTTCTTTTGAAATATTATATTGACGATTTCATATTTACATTATGTACTACATGACGTGTATGGGGCATGAATATAGCTTAATCAGAAAATGAGCGGTAGAATATATATCTGAATATATATCTGAATATATATCTGAATGGTCTTATACATCTCCGTTGATAAACTATGTGTGTATGTTTACCACAATCTGCAGACTAAGTGAAATATAAGTACGACTCAAGTCATTGATACATCTAGCAGAAACACACTGTAAACATAATAAAAGCGTGTAAACACACTGTAAACATAATAAAGGCGTGTAAACAGCACTGCACACACGTGGTGACGTACATGTTACTCTTCATTCATAAATGTGTCTCTCAAAACAACTGGAAACAACCATTTATCCAGACTTAAAACGCACACTATGTCTTGATTTAACAAATAATGAAAAACTAAATTTAAGAGTATTTTGCCATATCTAATTTTCTGATCCAAAATGCCGTAATATCACAGCAATCTCCAAGATAAAACATCAGCTTGAAATGGTGTATATTATAAACAAACAACTTCAAAAGCTTCATGACTAAATCAACATTTCACGCTAATTTTCTTGATCATAACTAACACGCTATATTAACTTGTGATGTGATGCGGCCTTCTTTAACAGCGTGTATGTACCAAGAGGAAAACAGAAATACACAGTCATAAATTCAGTTTAAAATATAACGATCACACCTAATTTCTAAGAGGTAGAGGTCTGGCCATAACATCAACACAAAACACGTCATGTTTATCTTGTTTCGAATAGAAAATAAAAGCCATAAATAACCTGCACTTTCGGTAAACATTACATTTGTAAACAAGAAGATGCTAATTGCTGTAAGAGGTGCATCTCACTTCTCTACTCAAGTGCATACACATTGGAAAACAGAGGTGCATCTCACTCTCTACTCACGTGCATCTCACTCTCTACTCAAGTGCATCTCACTCTCTACTCAAGTGCATCTCACTCTCTACTCAAGTGCATCTCACTCTCTACTCACGTGCATCTCACTCTCTGCTCAAGTGCATCTCACTCTCTTCTCACGTGCATCTCACTCTCTACTCAAGTGCATCTCACTCTCTACTCAAGTGCACCTCACTCTCTACTCACGTGCATCTCACTCTCTACTATATATATATATATATATAAATAAGATTAGTTGCTTCTCACGTGAAGTAAGGTTATATATAGAAAAGAGTAAACATCAGATGGCTTTGACTGGATCAATCTTCTTTAATACAATACGATGAGCTCATTTCGACCCTTATATCGGTCTTTTCAAGTATGAAAGTATACATACATATACATTCTTGAAAAGACCGATATAAGGGTCGAAATGAGCTCATCGTATTGTAATAAAGAAGATTGATCCAGTCAAAGCCATCTGATGTTTACTCTTTTCTATAAATATATATATATATATATATATATATATATCAGAGATCTTGATATTGGTAAATGTTTATTTTCATAAATTGGATGATATTAATGACAGTATACCGAGCATTTTCAATTCCCATTATCTGCAAATGATTTATTCACAGCAATTAGGAGTGCAATTTTAAAGTTTTAATTTAAAAATGTTCAGAAATACGTACAAGTCTGAAAAAAAATTAAAACGATGAAGATTGAAGTTTCAATGCACCAACTCACCTCTATATTTACTCCGACTTTTAAATATATCTACATACTTACATACGTGTAATATCAATCCACACGTGGACCTGTGAGAAGATAAGATCCACCTTGTCTGCTCGTAGGTTCATCACGAACTCGCAGGTCAAATACATGAGATCTGTTTAGGAAATGTGCATCAAGAGCAGGTATACGTGAAGAGTGATATATCTGGTGTGGAGTCTAAAATAGTTTGCCGTCCTGAAGAGATGGAATCCAAACTGTCATTCTCTAAGGTTTATGTGTAAATATTAAAATATGGAGACTGATCAATCGAGAAAGATTAGTTTGCATTGTCCTAATCACCTTTTTCAGCATCTTATATATAGAACCAATTTGTGAATCATGTACTCAGAAGAAGTCTGAGTGAGAATGATATTCAGGATAAATTTAACATGTTTCCTATGTAGAAGTCGTATATCTTTTAACAAGGCGTGAGTAAGAGTTGAATGGTTATATACTTGACTAACGTATTTACAATGTATGCTATTCAGAAATGTCTCAGTCCGTTTTTAAATCAGTCGAATATGCATACAAATAGTGTTCCTTAATGATAGGTAATCATCATGTATTTATTGCACACCATCATAATCAGATATTGTTTTGACAAGTGAACTTGTTGACCAAACGCACCAAACCATGACATTTGCAAACCTCAGACAAAACGTAGAAAATTGCATGAAATTCACGCATGACACAATTCAACGGTATAAATCAGTAGATGCAATGACTATAAAAGGAAGGTCCAAGTGGCTTTACACACTGTCATTGATCCTTTGACAACTAGTGGACCGGACACGATGTCATTGATCCTTTGACAACTAGTGGACCGGACACAATGTCATTGATCCTTTGACAACTAGTGGACCGGACACGATGCCACTATTGGAAGCTGCTATCGCTAAGGACGTTTTGAAGCTGAACAACAAGTTCATGGTCAACGGAGTACCAACACAATGTCATTTATAAGATCGTTACACACGCTTCTTCGCAGGATCGACCTAGAAGTGAAACTAAAGTGAATTTATTACGGCTCAAGATCGACACACTACCTACGTCACCGACATGCAACAAGATCGACACACTACCTACGTCACCGACATGCAACAAGATCGACACACTACCTACGTCACCGACATGCAACAAGATCGACACACTACCTACGTCGTCGACATGCAACAAGATCGACACGCTACCTACGTCGTCGACATGCAACAAGATCGACACACTACCTACGTCGTCGACATGCAACAAGATCGACACACTACCTACGTCACCGACATGCAACAAGATCGACACACTACCTACGTCACCGACATGCAACAAGATCGACACACTACCTAAGCCGTCGACATGCAACAAGATCGACACACTACCTACGTCACCGACATGCAACAAGATCGACACACTACCTACGTCGTCGACATGCAACAGGATCGACACACTACCTACGTCGTCGACATGCAACAAGATCGACACACTACCTACGCCGTCGACATGCAACAAGATCGACACACTACCTACATCACCGACATGCAACGGCTACAAAGACTGCAATTCACATGCAAGGTGTGTGAAGTTTATCAGACCAAACCACCAGGAATCGTCTGTGAAAGGACAGACACCGTTGACGACGACCTGCAGTTGGTCCTGTCCTTCCATGGTACCGATTCCTGAACGAACGTGTCTTGTACTTTGATTCTCATGCGTTTCTTTCCAATGATAAAATCGTTTATATTTCCGATATTCGGTGTTTGATTTTAGATACTATGTTGATGGTCTTCATACTTTATATGGCATGATCCGTCACGGGGATCACTTTCCTAATACACATCTTGTTGATAACATCCTTATATTTCCGATGTCAGGTGGTTTCCCTTTGTAATAAGATGTTGGACTGTTATACTTTCTATGATTGAGTATTAGTAGTAACATGTACACTTACGTTTGTTCATTTGGTCTACTAACTAATGTTTGTTCGTTGAAACATGTTACTCGTTTGTGTTTTGAAATCAAAGGTGTGCATGTTTGTGTCTTTGAATTACTCTATTTTGGCCATCCTTTAAGACTATTTTAAAATTCATTTGATTGCATGAACCTCCAATCTTGCAGTCGGTACTTTCTGAATTAACAATTAGCAATTAGCAATTAGCAATTAACAATTAGTACCTATCATATCCTATTTGTCTACTGATAGTCATAAACAAAATTGACATTCGGTTTGTATGATAAAGTACCTTAGACTATAAAGCATGCAAATGGCCACAGAGGCAATGGGTCTATTGTTTTAGATCTTCAATTTTAGGTAATAAATCATGCAAGTCTTGTTGAGCTACAACTCTATTCTTCCGGTTTTGATTTCTTTTGAAATATTATATTGACGATTTCATATTTACATTGTGTACTACATGACGTGTGTGGGGCATGAATATAGCTTAATCAGAAAGTGAGCGGTAGAATATATATCTGAATATATATCTGAATATATATCTGAATGGTCTCATACATCTCCGTTGATAAACTATGTGTGTATGTTTACCACAATCTGCAGACTAAGTGAAATATAAGTACGACTCAAGTCATTGATACATCTAGCAGAAACACACTGTAAACATAATAAAAGCGTGTAAACACACTGTAAACATAATAAAGGCGTGTAAACAGCACTGCACACACGTGGTGACGTACATGTTACTCTTCATTCATAAATGTGTCTCTCAAAACAACTGGAAACAACCATTTTTACAGACTTAAAACGCACACTATGTCTTGACTTAACAAATAATGAAAAACTAAATTTTAGAGTATTTTGCCAAATCTAATTTTCTGATCCAAAATGCCGTAATATCGCAGCAATCTCCAAGATAAAACATCAGCTTGAAATGATGTATATTATAAACAAACAACTTCAAAAGCTTCATGACTAAATCAACATTTCACGCTAATTTTCTTGATCATAACTAACACGCTATATTAACTTGTGATGTGATGCGGCCTTCTTTAACAGCGTGTATGTACCATCTAGAGGAAAACAGAAATACACAGTCATAAATTCAGTTTAAAATATAATGATCACACCTTATTTCTAAGAGGTAGAGGTCTGGCCATAACATCAACACAAAACACGTCATGTTTATCTTGTTTCGAATAGAAAATAAAAGCCATAAATAACCTGCACTTTCGGTAAACATTACATTTGTAAACAAGAAGATGCTAATTGCTGTAAGAGGTGCATCTCACTTCTCTACTCAAGTGCATACACATTGGAAAACAGAGGTGCATCTCACTCTCTACTCACGTGAATCTCACTCTCTACTCACGTGCATCTCACTCTCTACTTCAAGTGCATCTCACTCTCTACTTCAAGTGCATCTCATTTCTCTACTCAAGTGCATCTCATCAAATACGGCCTCGTCTGTGACAACGCAGCCCGTTTTGCGTTGTATGGTTACTCACTCTCTACTCAAGTGCATACACATTGGAAAACAACAACAAGAACCATACATTCATGGAGCAATCTTAAAACCAGCACAAATACAATAACACTATAGAAGAGTACTTTTTAGATCTACATAAAGGGGACACTGTTATGAAAAATTAAATTCAGATTCTGGTACAGATACAATATAGATTTGTGAGAAGAGATGACGAAATATGTGAAAGTATTTAAAGAATATATTAAATTTGAAAACAAATATGTCCTAGAAATGGTTTTGTTCTGGAGTTTAATATTTTCAGGAGTTGCGTAAATATAAGATGCCTGTTCTTTTAATTACATTCTTCCTCCAAAGTCGCCATTTGGAAATATAATTCCATATTCCATATAAGTATTTCAGTACAATTGTCTGGAAATTATTCCTCATGGAATCCACACAACATCAGGACTATCGTCGATATAAGTTACACATCAGTCAATGTTTTGACAAATGTCAAACTGTATCGAATGGTTGATCTAAGAACATAGGTATATATGTCTCTACATAAAGCACTGTCTGACATCAACACACGTGTAAACTGTGTTACCTGTATGACGTCAATCCATCGTGTTCATTCATCAACACACATGTATCAAAAACGATTTACATGTCCATCCATTCACACTGTCTTGTTTATAAACAGCGCAGATGGTGTGTATGTTCAGTGCTCTGATATCACTGATTTATGTGGACGGTATCTCTCGTCAATTCTAAAAGTTTGGCTAAATAATTATATTCTAGGGTGACCTCTAATACTATAAAAACTTTATTTATTCATTTTCATCTACATTTTGTATTACTCCATAAAAACATTTCATGAAGCTCTTTTCTGTGTTTTCAGCGAGTATCATGTTATAACAATTTCCAAAATGATGACAGGGATTCATACTAAATTTACAGACATAGCAAATGTAGATACTATAAACAATGCATTAATAAAAGGTAATAGTCTAAAGTCGAAAGCTGGCTGGGAATATTATCCTGTGATATCATGTAGCAAATGCTGAGTTGACATTTCAAAGTGTGGGTAGTTGTAATAACTTCTTCTCTCATAGATTAATCACTGCTATTTTCCATTCACGAGATACTGGGACAAAAGAGTCTCGAAACGGTAAGTGCAAATACAATGAATTTTACACAGTAACTTAGCTGTTTATTCATTCAGTGGTGACATTTAATAGGGACTTAACGATTTTTAACATCAGCTAGTAAAGATTCTGTAATAACAATTCTTACTTATGTAAAGGTATTGGAATCGGAAGATTGGAAGAATGTATTGTCTGATGGAATAACATCCGTTTTATTTCGTGATTTATTCACACTCATTTCGTACCTAATTTGCCACTTCTGCACTTACAAAAGACCGTTGTTAGATGTTCATTGAAAACAATTAATTGTCATATATTTGGCATTTCGAGTGTGATGATTTGAAATTAAATAAGCACATATTATGGTATTTTGGCATTATGAAATGCAAATATAATTCTATGAAAAACATTTACTGTCATTTTCAATAAAGCCATAGTAGAAGTAGAGTATTTACAAGATATGCGCCACATCATCTCACCATGCTGAGAGCGCCTTCCAAGTATGAACCAAAGTAGATGAATCAATAATACAGTGACAGAAGAGATGATGGAAAAGTTATGTGCATCTCAGAGAAGTAGGGAAATACGTAATAGTTACCGACTGAGTCCGAGGTGTTCAAGTTAGATGAACCCTCGCGCACGTGAATCATGAACGCCGAGGCATTCGAATTACTAATTCGAATTAGTAAGCTTACTAAATACATGCCTGAATTAGTAAGCTTACTAAATAGCCATTAAAGTCCCGTTTGGCACCCCATAATTTTAAATAACTTTGACACCCATGGTTTGTAAACTTGTACGTACAATTTCCTACGTCAGAGTAATTAGGATACGTTTTGGTGAGAATGTTTGATCTTTTACTATAGGGCGCCAAAACACAAGCCAAAAAAACCCTTTTTATTCTCCTACCTCGCCTGTTTAAAGAGATTCTAAAACGTGTTTTTTCAGAAAGATGAACAGACAAAGTTAGTTTAGTTGGCCTCTGAAGACATGATGCAACTATGTTTCAGTCGTATTTATCACTAGTCGATTGAAATATCTTAACTTTAAATATTGATGTTTCTTTGCCACTTAGATTAAAAAGAAAACATTTGCATTTTTAGTCAATCTTTGCAATTATTATCTGATTATTATCCAAGAACATGCCCATGGCTTTACTAGTTTTCTTACTGTAATTGTCACTCATAATTAAATATCATATTTATAAATCGTAATGAAATTATCATGTAATGCAATCATGGAACTACAGGTAGACGCAGGAAGCATTTGAAGACTTTATCACATCATAATATCTTAATATAATTGAAAGAATAATTTAATCACTTATTATGTCACTACTCTATGCAACACAAGTCTATGTTTTAAGGTGTGATACAATAATGTATATGTATATATATATATATAACAACTAAATATACTGCACTGATCCATGTACATGAAGGTCCCTGCACTTGACATATCATAGATCCCCGGCCACGGGACTGGAGGTCCCTGCACTTGACATATCATAGATCCCCGGCCACGGGACTGGAGGTCCCTGCACTTGACATATCATAGATCCCCGGCCACGGGACTGGAGGTCCCTGCACTTGACATATCATAGATCCCCGGCCACGGGACTGGAGGTCCCTGCACTTGACATATCATAGATCCCCGGCCACGGGACTGGAGGTCCCTGCACTTGACATATCATAGATCCCCGGCCACGGGACTGAAGGTCCCTGCACTTGACATATCATAGATCCCCGGCCACGGGTCTGGAGTTCCAATATACTTAATCATTTTAACGAGGTGTAACTTCGGTGTTGAATAGTTAATAATCTAGTGTTCATTGCGTGCCTCGTCACATATTAGTTCCGCCATAATCTTTTACTATTACTCAGCTGATAGAACCATATCAGTTTAATGTCTATATCTAATCTAAGCTGATGTGAAGGGTAGGGAGGATAAGGAATATAATGAATATAAACTGAAGTACAAAAGAAAGTACGCACCCACAGATTTTCATATTATTTCATATTCATTTACAAAGTAGCATTTTTTATGCTCTATCCTAATGTTTCGAACGGAAACAATGAAATCAAAACAAAACAAAAAAAGTCAAAACGCATCCGAGGCATGTCAGTTCAGGTAAAAGTCATTTTTTCGAAAATCACGTTTTTTTTCAATTTCTACATGACTTGGGCGCGCTAAGAGTATAAAAACCACTGAATTCAACCATTCGAAAAAAGCACGAGAAAATGCCACGTTTAACAGCAGTAGAGCAAGCAAGAGTCGTTGGAATGTCTGAAGTTGGAGTTTCAAACAGCCAAATTTCCAGAAGGTTTGGCTCCACCAGACAAACGGTCATTCGACTCCTTCAACGTCATAACCAGACTGGCCAGACATCGGAACGTCCTAGAAGTGGAAGACCGAGGGTGACGACCCCCGCTGAAGACCATTATCTGCGCACACTGCATCTGCGCGACAGATTCGTCACCATGACGTCAACGTACGGCATCGACTGCGTTAGGACACCACATCAGCAGAAACACTGTCATGAGACGTCTTCGAGCTGCCGGTATTCGGGCTTACCGACAGTCCCGCGGAATGACCCTGACTCGCGAACATCGCCTGGACCGTCTACGCTGGGCAAGGAGAGTGAGACGCTGGCAACGTCGTGATTGGGCAAGAGTGATCTTCAGCGACGAAAGTCGATTCAACCTCTTCACAGCAGACGGCAGAGTGAGGGTTTACAGGCGTAGAGGCGAGAGACAGACTGCAGCGTGTGTCCAAGAAGTGGTACCCTATGCAGTGACAGCGTCATGGTCTGGGGCGGGATCTGCGGCGACCAGAAGACCGATTTGGTGACAATTCGCCAGACCCTTACAGCCAAGAGATACAGGGATCAAGTGTTGCAGCCTGTGGTGGTCCCCTTCATACAGAGACAGCAGCAAATGATGATTTACCAACACGATAACGCCAGACCACATACTGCCAGGATCACCATGGACTTCTTCAACCAACAAAACATCCAGGTTTTGTCTTGGCCATCGCGCTTCCCTTTGGGAAGACGACTTAGACGTTGCCAATAGCAACCAGTCAACCTACAACAGCTGGAACAGGCACTACATGAACAGTGGCAACGTATGACGACATCCTAATCCTATCCTAATGACGTTATCCGACGTCTTACTTTCTCAATGAGGACACGTGTCTTGCATTAACGGTAATGGGGGTCACACCCGATACTAACTCCTCATTTATGGACATCAGACCCCGGAATGTTGCAGAAACAATGAGTGTAAATTTCAAAATATACCCCTAGTGGACACTAAGAGAAGTAGAGAAGTGATGTGTGAAGTGAGAAGTAAATACCTGTCCTTGCCATGTTTGAAAATGGTTCACTATTAATATTAAACCTTTGAAATGCTGGAAATTTTGTCCTGTTGTCTTTTATTAACAAATTAATTGGGTGTGTACTTTGTACTTCAGTTTAAATTCATGAGAGGAGGGTGTGATGTATTACGGTTTAGTCTAGTTTATCATCATTGGTTCATGATGATACAGGTAGATTCATGATGAGAAGTACGGTTAAAATTAAGAATACAATGAGATCACGAGTGGGATCTGATATTAGTATTCAATACAATACAAGTTTAAGGGATAAGGCAACAGATTTGTGGACATTCATATTTGTACTATTTTAAATACGACATATTGAGTAGTAATACTTACCTTAATTATACAGAATACTAAACGACATTCCGGCAATATAATTTTTAATGAATGCATGAATGGTCTGGTATTCATCAAGCGAAGGCGAGTTAGATACTTATGCCATTTTAAATTCCATAAATATGGGTCCATCAGTTGGTGTCCATCATTTACTGTTTATGTTATTTATACATATACATATACATATTGCGCTTTGTAATATAAACATAATATACGAAAAATGTGACACACAAAATACGAGAATGATTGTTTTCGATTAGGGAGATTTTTTAACTTCTGATGACACGTGTTTAAAATAATTATTTGAAATTAAATCACCATCCTTGTCTTGTATTACAACACCTTCATACAGTTTGTAAGTGCTTGGAAAAAATGCTAGAAGTAAGTGTTACAGAGAAGACAAGAGTACTTATGGATGATCAACTTCTTATTTAACAATTACGACGTTTAGATACACATGTATCTTAAAACTGTTATCAAGTACAAGTATACAAATCTATACCGAAAATCACTCATAAACATCCACGTCCTCTCTAGTGTAAGTGGTCACTCTCATATGTTTAAAATCTACACAAAGTGCCTGTTTCATGACCAAAACTAAATGTGAACCTGCATGTCGATGACTTGATAACATCAGAGGGTTAGGTTTACTGTGCAAGGGCAATGTGCTTATTTTATCTGAACCTGGCGTAGAAGTCAGATTGTACAGACACAGAAACTTTGTGCAGACCAGCATTGGGGAGATATAGATTGCAGTGAATTTAGTGCAAAACATGTGAGGTACTCCATGACCAGCATGGTCTATAAGATATATTCTTTCAAAACAGATGGTACTTAAAAATTAAAAATTTCGTGAAATATTACCTTTCTTATTTAGATTGCATACAGTAATTATATCACAAGTCAGAGCGATGCTGCAATTGGTCTGTGACGTGCTGAGGAACAGGAGTTACAAATACGTATGATGCTTTTATCAAATATGTTGAGAGGTGAAACTCGTCAATTATTGATCAATAGTAAATGTTCACATATACACTTCAGTACACGTTTATATTGAAACGATCCTATTAGAAAAGTGTACATGTACACTTGTTGTGACTTCAATTATCTACATTATCAAGTGTTCGTTTTTTTACCTTCAATTGTGTCAATCACTGTATACATTGTACATTGGAACGAAATTATGGTTAAATATATAATCTAAAACTCGGAATTGTCCGAGTTAGAAATATGTCTCAAGCACCTTTTACTCCTCGAGGTATATCCCCTGCTGTTTAAACTGTACGTATTCACAAGTTCAACGTCAAGGCTTGTCAGGGACTGCGGTTGGATTAATACTTCACCCTGGCGTATCCCGATTAAGATATTCAAACTACCTATAAGTAGTATCCAGATTATGTGTGTAGATTAAAACTCTGATGGGTAGATTTTTAAGGAATAACCATTTCAATTAAAACGAGGAAAGAGTTAAATTCAAGATTTATAATACATAATGTAATACATAGAATATTATCTAAAACAATCTACTTCTTCCAACTAGATTGTTTAAACAATCTGGAGATTGTGAGTTCCAGACAATATGGCAACGATCACAATCTTCACGAATTGTATTGAAGATTATTTTTAAATTAAGGTAGCAATGGTTAGATACATGTAACTTAGTAACTGTTACATTTTACAAACTTATAAAATACTTGATACTTGAGATAGACCACCCTGTCCCGAATAATATGTTTCAACACAATTGAAGTTGGGTCAAATAAATCAACTTTCAATTTTGAGGATGGCTATGTGTTCTTATTATGCTTGTGTTCGACCCAAAATGTACAGGAATTTGTAGTATTGCAAATAGTGCGATCCAAAATGTACAATGTTGTCTGCGTATCAAATCTAAATAGCATGTGGTTCTATTAAACTGTGTATTTGATGCAAAGGATAACGTTTTGTATATACTTTAAATTTAGTTCATGTTTACAGGTAATGATTTTGTATTCCTTATTTTTAGAGATTATCATGTTATTCTAACACAATTGTTTTGTATTTATTACTTTGTAATCTCTTTCAATTTTTCACATTCGTAAAATATCTTTGAATATTGTTTTGAAAATAAATCATTACTTAAGTTTTTTGACAGTCCAGAATTAACTGTTCTATTATTCATTTAGTCGTTTACTATCAAACATTCAAAAGGTGTGTACACTTTGTGTGCTAAAAGGTTTGAAATCGCGATGAAGTAGCACTCTGAACACTTAAAACAATATACCATTATTTTCATAAAGGTATGTGACATTAAACTGACCAAAGCGACTATGTCCCCAAAATGTCGATCATTAGAAATGTATGGAATAATCGATATCGCCAATTATACCCCTTGCATGGCGACCACACTGCTTTGTAAAACGTGTATATGTGTTAACAAACACACCTACATTTTCCTGAAACATCTTTATATTCACTTTTAAACAACTATGTTTAGTACTTATTGTTGTTAGGAATACAGTATTTGAGTTTACTTGAGTAAATGATAGAACTTCCAAACGAGGAGTTTTATATAACGACCAACTCGATTGTTACAAGGTAATGTCAAATTGCGATCATACAGGGATTCATGTAGGTTGGTAAACTATATATCTTCCAAACAGGTTAGATGAAATCATGATAGTTCTCGCTAAAATTATCTTTTGACCTGTGTTTTTGATTTCAATGTGTGATAATCCAATAGCCTTGTACCCAATGATGTTGTAGGAAGGAAACAGAAGGAAATACCATTAGAAAGGGTTACTCTTTCAAAGATGTCACGAGGGACACTCATACGTTTCCTCATTTGATAAGGTTCATATGGTTGGAAATATCCTAGAAAATCAATGATAATGAAAACTATAATGATTTTACTTTGCTGGAATGTCCTTTCTGATATTCATAAAGAAACGCACAGAGTTTTTTAATATTTGACCATTAGTCGTAATCCTATACTTTGTATTCAATGTTTCGCAGTTTGACTGTCATCTTGTGACACTCCAGCAGAAGATGTACTCACTGCGCATGTCAGTACGCACTGCGCATGTCAGTTATACTTGATGATCACCTTAAGGGTCAGTTATAATAATTCTTTCTCCCTAAGATGTAAATCGCAATGCCAACAATAAATCAAATCACCTTAAATTTCTTAAACGGTAACATTTATAATTTCTCTCGTCAATAGTTTCCGGCATAACACCTTACAGATAAATAGAGAATCTCACCCTCGTGTCTTCTGATATCAAATATATCAACACTCGTTGATAAAAGTTACAAATATCCTAGGCTTGCCGAGGATATTTTTACTTTTATCAACGAGTGTTGATATATTTGATATCAGAAGACACGAGGGTGAGATTCTCTATTTATCATCCAAAATCATTCTTATTACGTTTAAGTGAAAATAGTGTACATCTCTGAGCACATCTCTGCCATTTCACTTCCAGTGCAGTGAGGTCATAGCATTGTGACGTCATCGTGTTTATGTGCAAAATCTACTGCCAAAAAGATATCTCCTAGGAGATATCGCTTGATCTCATACAAGCGATATCTCCTGTGGAACACAGTTTTTGATGATAAATAGATATGCACACCAGTTGCACAGGCCGAGGTATGGGGAAGGTGCCGCACATACCTTTCTCTACCTTGACATCAGTTGTTACTGTATGACATTATATATATTATGGTTCTGAAGTTGATTCCAAGCTACAGAAAAGATAAAGTACTTTCAGGCTCAGTTTCTGTTTTTTCTTGTGTATCAGAATTAACGCCCATATATCGATTCAGTCCACGTGTAAGTGGTAACAGTAAACTGGTATAATTGATCTACATGTCAGAGGTCAGAAAATGTAACATTCTGTTTAAATGTGCATAAGAGCGACACGTGTGTACCAGTTACCATAACTGAACTAAGTGTTGCATGGTTACACAGTCGGTGAATAGGTATATCTGTTAAATCATTTTTCATATCAGAGTCCCTATGAATGAAGGAGGAAGATTGACGTCATACACGTAAATAAACTGATGTTTACACATATTACACTGTCTATATCCGTATGTTTAAAACACCGAGCAAGACCTCTTCAGCTGTATTCGTCATGAGATAGGTTTGCAATGTGTAACAAGAGTGCTCTGACAGCACAATAACCTCCGGATCCCTTATCGTCTAAATAATCATTTTAAATGTAAGGGTATTTAATGACCTATTTAAAATAAATAACCATATCAAATATCTAAAGCCTTTCAATTCACCAATCAATAACTAATTATGGCCACAAAATGGATCCTACATCAAGGTCAAGATCACATGGTCAAAGGTTATAACCTCAATGAGCGACTTGGATACATAACATTTTCAAATGCTGACAAATTAATAGTTACTGTCAGTCTAAAATCGGAAAGCTTTGCGCTCTAAGTTAGGGCAATTCCTCTAAAAGTAATAATCGGATCGGTCCCAAAAAACACATGCGTATCACCGATGTATATCCAAAACATGTGTAAAGTTTAAGAAAGATTGATAACAAATCTGGGAGGAGTTGAATTTAGAACACAGGTACCGTAATGCGGAAATTGGAAAGCCAAGAGCTCTAAGTCAAGGGCCATAACTCTGAAAATATTAATCCGATCGGTCCCAACAACATGCTTGGGTTTCACCTGGGGGTTAAACTGACTATCATAATATTGACAAGTCTGATAGTGCGTCAATCTGGAATGGAATACAGGCGACTTTTTCTATCTTTATGCGTAATTTATATTAACGACAATATTCCGAGCAGTTTCAATTCCCATTATATACAAATGATTTATTCACAGCAATTAGGAATGCAACTTTGAATGTTGAATCTCAGAGTAATCAGAAATACGTACAAGTCTGAAAAAATCAGAACTATAACTGATGAAGTTGTAAACAATATTTTAAAAGTTTGAAGTTTCAATGTACCAACTCACCTCTATATGTACTCTTTTAAATATATCTACATACTTACACACGTTTAATATCAATCCACACGTGGACCTGTGAGAAGATAAGATCCGCCTTTTCTGCAGATAGGTTCATCACGAACTCGCAGGTCAAATACATGAGATCTGTTCAGCCTAAAATAGATTGCCTTCCTGAATAAATGGAAGCCAAATGGGCAATGTCTAAGGTTTATGAGTAAATATGAAAATATGTAGAATGATAAATCGAGAATCAATTTGTGATTGAATGCATTGTCTTAATCGGCTTAGTCAACATCATTAATACACTCCATATATTAGCAGCCGTTGCTAATGCAAATAACCATCAGAAAGTTTTGAATTTGAGATGTAAAATTAAAAATGTTTTCATGTTATCGATTTGACAGTTGACCTAAGTTTAAAATTGATCTTGACTGTATTGTTTAACCAGAAAGCGAAGGCCATCCTGAACATCTTCATCGAATATCACAACTCAACTCACCCTAGTTTTTCATAAATCTTAATTTCAGATTCTTCCTATAACGAAGAATAATTGATACAAGAATTTGGCGGAAACATATCCGCCCGGCAGCTTGGGAGTTTATTTCGTATTTTAACATAATTGTTCCACATTTCTGGGAGTTCATTGGTTATTGCAAACTTGACCTCCTCGTTGAATCAACCCACTTGTCATCTTGACCTTATCTGGAACCATGTTTTAAATTGTTATTATGTACACAGGAGTCTCTCTCAGATTTACAGGATAGATTTGAAAATGTATCTTTTGTAGTCATAATTCCTTTATTAAATTACACTTATGACGTCATCTTATTGTTCTTCCACTCCATTATTTTTCAATAATGGACAGTCAGACATCACATCATCTTTTTATGTATACATGCAGTTTTAAATTTTTTAAAATAATTTTAAGTAATAATTTGAGGGTGATTTAAGTAGGTTAATAACCTCGTAACTCTCCATTCCTTAACAATAATGGGCCCCTCCCCTTCGGGCCTTGGCTCCATTATTTTTAAGGAATCAAATAGGCGTTTCTTTTAGCCGACAGTGTAGTTGGTAATAACTATGAGAGGTACATTCCACTCGGTTCACTGGTTGAAGATTTACATAGACATAGGAAAACAACAAAAACAATTCATTCATTCATTCAGCATGAAGCAATCTTAAATCCAGCGCAAATACTGATTCGTGAGAAGGGATTACAAACTATATGTATAAATACATGAAAGATATGACCTGTTAATGATTTTGTTATGGAAAAGAATTGTCGTTTTACAATGTCAAAATGTATTTCGGAAGGTCCGTTCCTTGAAAGATGCCCGTTCATTTGATCATATTCACCCTGCGAAGAAGTCATTTGGGAACATAATATGTCAAATTTACAGCATATAAAGATGGACGTTTTCCATTTCTAAAAACATTTGAGTACCTTTGTATGAATATTACTCCTGTTCTTATCTCAAGGTTGTCACCTGGAAACTGTATCGAATGGTTGATCTAAGAACATAGGTATATATGTCTCTACCTAACCCACTGTCTGTTTTCAACACACGTGTAAACTGTGTTACCTGTATGACGTCAATCCATCGTGTTCATTCATCAACACACATGAATCAAAACCGATTTACATGTCCATCCATTCACACCTGCTTGTTTATAAACAGTGCAGATGGTGTGTATGTTCAGTGCTCTGATATCACTGAGTTATGTATCTCTCGTCAATATATAGAGGATATCTGTCTTCTCTTGACTAATGACAAATGCTGAGTTGAGTCTCGTCAATATGATATTATTGTAAATGTTTGGCTAAATAATTATATTATAAGGTTACCTATAATACTTTAAAAACTTTATTTTCTATATTTTCATCTACATTTTGTATTACTTCATAGAGAAATTTCATGATGCTCTTTTTTGTCTTTTCATCGAATATCACAATTTCCAAAATGCTAACAGGGATTCAAATTCAATTTATAGACATAGCAATTGTAGATACAATAAACAATGAATCAATAACAGATAATAATTTAAAGTCGAAAGCTTGCTGGGAATATTATCCTGTGATATTATGTAACAAATGCTGAGTTGACATTTCCAATTGTGGGTAGTTGTAATAACTTCTTCTCAAAGATTAATCGCTGCTATTTTCAATTGTAGGTAGTTGTAATAACTTATTCTCTCATAGATTAATCACTGCTATTTTCAATTGTGGGTAGTTTTAATAGCTTATTCTCTCATAGATTAATCGCTTATATTTTCAATTGTGGGTAGTTGTAATAACTTCTTCTCAAAGATTTATCGCTGCTATTTTCAATTGTGGGTAGTTGTAATAACTTCTTCTCTCATTGATTAATCGCTGCTATTTTCAATTGTGGGTAGTTGTAATAACTTCTTCTCTCATAGATTAATCACTGCTATTTTCAATTGTGGGTACTTGTAATAACTTCCTCTCTCATAGATTAATCACTGCTATTTTCAATTGTGGGTAGTTGTAATAACTTCTTCTCTCATAAATTAATAGCTTCTATTTTCAATTGTGGGTAGTTGTAATAGCTTATTCTCTCATAGATTAATCGCTTCTATTTTCAATTGTGGGTAGTTGTAATAACTTCTTCTCTCATAGATTGATCACTGCTATTTCTAATTGTGGGTAGTTGTAATAACTTCTTCTCTCATAGATTAATCACTGCTATTTTCAATTGTGGGTAGTTGTAATAACTTCTTCTCTCATAGATTAATCGCTGCTATTTTCAATTGTGGGTAGTTGTTATAACTTCTTCTCTCATAGATTAATCGCTTCTATTTTCAATTGTGGGTAGTTTTAATAACTTATTCTCTCATAGATTAATCGCTTCTATTTTCAATTGTGGGTAGTTGTAATACCTTCTTCTCTCATAGATTAATCACTGCTATTTTCAATTGTGGGTAGTTGTAATAACTTCTTCTCTCATAGATTAATCGCTTCTATTTTCAATTGTGGGTAGTTGTAATAACTTCTTCTCTCATAGATTAATCACTGCTATTTTCAATTGTGGGTAAGTGTAATAACTTCTTCTCTCATAGATTAATCACTGCTATTTTCAATTGTGGGTAGTTGTAATAACTTCTTCTCTCATAGATTAATCGCTTCTATTTTCAATTGTGGGTAGTTGTAATAACTTCTTCTCTCATAGATTAATCACTGCTATTTTCAATTGTGGTTAGTTGTAATAGCTTATTCTCTCATAGATTAATCGCTTCTATTTTCAATTGTGGGTAGTTGTAATAACTTCTTCTCTCATAGATTGATCACTGCTATTTCTAATTGTGGGTAGTTGTAATAACTTCTTCTCTCATAGATTAATCACTGCTATTTTCAATTGTGGGTAGTTGTAATAACTTCTTCTCTCATAGATTAATCGCTGCTATTTTCAATTGTGGGTAGTTGTTATAACTTCTTCTCTCATAGATTAATCGCTTCTATTTTCAATTGTGGGTAGTTGTAATAACTTCTTCTCTCATAGATTAATCACTGCTATTTTCAATTGTGGGTAGTTGTAATAACTTCTTCTCTCATAGATTAATCGCTTCTATTTTCAATTGTGGGTAGTTGTAATAACTTCTTCTCTCATAGATTAATCACTGCTATTTTCAATTGTGGGTAAGTGTAATAACTTCTTCTCTCATAGATTAATCACTGCTATTTTCAATTGTGGGTAGTTGTAATAACTTCTTCTCTCATAGATTAATCGCTGCTATTTTCAATTGTGGGTAGTTGTTATAACTTCTTCTCTCATAGATTAATCGCTTCTATTTTCAATTGTGGGTAGTTTTAATAACTTATTCTCTCATAGATTAATCGCTTCTATTTTCAATTGTGGGTAGTTGTAATACCTTCTTCTCTCATAGATTAATCACTGCTATTTTCAATTGTGGGTAGTTGTAATAACTTCTTCTCTCATAGATTAATCGCTTCTATTTTCAATTGTGGGTAGTTGTAATAACTTCTTCTCTCATAGATTAATCACTTCTATTTTCAATTGTGGGTAGTTGTAATAACTTTTTCTCTCATAGATTAATCACTGCTATTTTCAATTGTGGGTAGTTGTAATAACTTCTTCTCTCATAGATTAATCGCTGCTATTTTCAATTGTGGGTAGTTGTTATAACTTCTTCTCTCATAGATTAATCGCTTCTATTTTCAATTGTGGGTAGTTTTAATAACTTATTCTCTCATAGATTAATCGCTTCTATTTTCAATTGTGGGTAGTTGTAATACCTTCTTCTCTCATAGATTAATCACTGCTATTTTCAATTGTGGGTAGTTGTAATAACTTCTTCTCTCATAGATTAATCGCTTCTATTTTCAATTGTGGGTAGTTGTAATAACTTCTTCTCTCATAGATTGATCACTGCTATTTCTAATTGTGGGTAGTTGTAATAACTTCTTCTCTCATAGATTAATCACTGCTATTTTCCATTGTGGGTAGTTGTAATAGCTTATTCTCTCATAGATAAATCGCTTCTATTTTCAATTGTGGTTAGTTGTAATAGCTTATTCTCTCATAGATTAATCACTGCTATTTTCAATTGTGGGTAGTTGTAATAACTTCTTCTCTCATAGATTAATCACTGCTATTTTCAATTGTGGGTAGTTGTAATAACTTCTTCTCTCATAGATTAATCACTGCTATTTTCAATTGTGGGTAGTTGTAATACCTTCTTCTCTCATAGATTAATCGCTTCTATTTTGAATTGTGGGTAGTTGTAATAACTTATTCTCTCATAGATTAATCACTGCTATTTTCAATTGTGGGTAGTTGTAATAACTTCTTCTCTCATAGATTAATCACTGCTATTTTTAATTGTTGGTAGTTGTAATAACGTCTTCTCTCATAAATTAATCGCTTCTATTTTCAATTGTGGGTAGTTGTAATAGCTTATTCTCTCATAGATTAATCGCTTCTATTTTCAAGTGTTGGTAGTTGTAATAACTTCTTCTCTCATAGATTAATCGCTTCTATTTTCAATTGTGGGTAGTTGTAATAACTTATTCTCTCATAGATTAATCACTGCTATTTTCAATTGTGGGTAGTTGTAATAGCTTATTCTCTCATAGATTAATCGCTTCTATTTTCAATTGTGGGTAGTTGCAATAACTTCTTCTCTCATAGATTAATAACTGCTATTTTCAATTGTGGGTAGTTGTAATAACTTCTTCTCTGATAGATTAATCGCTTCTATTTTCAATTGTGGGTAGTTGTAATAACTTATTCTCTCATAGATTAATCACTGCTATTTTCAATTGTGGGTAGTTGTAATAGCTTATTCTCTCATAGATTAATCGCTTCTATTTTCAATTGTTGGTAGTTGTAATAACTTCTTCTCTCATAGATTAATCACTGCTATTTTCAATTGTGGGTAGTTGTTATAACTTCTTCTCTCATAGATTAATCACTGCTATTTTCAATTGTGGGTAGTTGTAATAACTTCTTCTCTCATAGATTAATCGCTTCTATTTTCAATTGTGGGTAGTTGTAATAACTTATTCTCTCGTAGATTAATCACTTCTATTTTCAATTGTGGGTAGTTGTAATAGCTTATTCTCTCATAGATTAATCGCTTCTATTTTCAATTGTGGGTAGTTGTAATAACTTCTTCTCTCATAGATTAATCACTGCTATTTTCAATTGTGGGTAGTTGTAATAACTTCTTCTCTCATAGATTAATCGCTTCTATTTTCAATTGTGGGTAGTTGTAATAACTTCTTCTCTCATAGATTAATCACTGCTATTTTCAATTGAGGGTAGTTGTAATAGCTTATTCTCTCATAGATTAATCGCTTCTATTTTCAATTGTGGGTAGTTGTAATAACTTATTCTCTCATAGATTAATCACTTCTATTTTCAATTGTGGGTAGTTGTAATAGCTTATTCTCTCATAGATTAATCGCTTCTATTTTCAATTGTGGGTAGTTGTAATAACTTCTTCTCTCATAGATTAATCACTGCTATTTTCAATTGTGGGTAGTTGTAATAACTTCTTCTCTCATAGATTAATCACTGCTATTTTCAATTGTGGGTAGTTGTAATAACTTCTTCTCTCATAGATTAATCGCTGCTATTTTCAATTGTGGGTAGTTGTTATAACTTCTTCTCTCATAGATTAATCGCTTCTATTTTCAATTGTGGGTAGTTTTAATAACTTATTCTCTCATAGATTAATCGCTTCTATTTTCAATTGTGGGTAGTTGTAATACCTTCTTCTCTCATAGATTAATCACTGCTATTTTCAATTGTGGGTAGTTGTAATACCTTCTTCTCTCATAGATTAATCACTGCTATTTTCAATTGTGGGTAGTTGTAATAACTTCTTCTCTCATAGATTAATCACTTCTATTTTCAATTGTGGGTAGTTGTAATAGCTTATTCTCTCATAGATTAATCGCTTCTATTTTCAATTGTGGGTAGTTGTAATAACTTCTTCTCTCATAGATTAATCACTTCTATTTTCAATTGTGGGTAGTTGTAATAACTTCTTCTCTCATAGATTAATCACTGCTATTTTCAATTGTGGGTAGTTGTAATAACTTCTTCTCTCATAGATTAATCGCTGCTATTTTCAATTGTGGGTAGTTGTTATAACTTCTTCTCTCATAGATTAATCGCTTCTATTTTCAATTGTGGGTAGTTTTAATAACTTATTCTCTCATAGATTAATCGCTTCTATTTTCAATTGTGGGTAGTTGTAATACCTTCTTCTCTCATAGATTAATCACTGCTATTTTCAATTGTGGGTAGTTGTAATACCTTCTTCTCTCATAGATTAATCACTGCTATTTTCAATTGTGGGTAGTTGTAATAACTTCTTCTCTCATAGATTAATCGCTTCTATTTTCAATTGTGGGTAGTTGTAATAACTTCTTCTCTCATAGATTAATCACTTCTATTTTCAATTGTGGGTAGTTGTAATAACTTTTTCTCTCATAGATTAATCACTGCTATTTTCAATTGTGGGTAGTTGTAATAACTTCTTCTCTCATAGATTAATCGCTGCTATTTTCAATTGTGGGTTGTTGTTATAACTTCTTCTCTCATAGATTAATCGCTTCTATTTTCAATTGTGGGTAGTTTTAATAACTTATTCTCTCATAGATTAATCGCTTCTATTTTCAATTGTGGGTAGTTGTAATACCTTCTTCTCTCATAGATTAATCACTGCTATTTTCAATTGTGGGTAGTTGTAATAACTTCTTCTCTCATAGATTAATCGCTTCTATTTTCAATTGTGGGTAGTTGTAATAACTTCTTCTCTCATAGATTAATCACTGCTATTTTCAATTGTAGTTAGTTGTAATAACTTATTCTCTCGTAGATTAATCACTTCTATTTTCAAGTGTGGGTAGTTGTAATAGCTTATTCTCTCATAGATTAATCGCTTCTATTTTCAATTGTGGGTAGTTGTAATATTTTCTTCTCTCATAGATTAATCACTGCTATTTTCAATTGTGGGTAGTTGTAATAACTTCTTCTCTCATAGATTAATCGCTTCTATTTTCAATTGTGGGTAGTTGTAATAACTTCTTCTCTCATAGATTAATCACTGCTATTTTCAATTGTGGGTAGTTGTTATAACTTCTTCTCTCATAGATTAATCGCTTCTATTTTCAATTGTGGGTAGTTGTAATAACTTCTTCTCTCATAGATTAATCACTGCTATTTTCAATTGTGGGTAGTTGTAATAACTTCTTCTCTCATAGATTAATCGCTTCTATTTTCAATTGTGGGTAGTTGTAATAACTTCTTCTCTCATAGATTAATCACTGCTATTTTCAATTGTGGGTAAGTGTAATAACTTCTTCTCTCATAGATTAATCACTGCTATTTTCAATTGTGGGTAGTTGTAATAACTTCTTCTCTCATAGATTAATCGCTTCTATTTTCAATTGTGGGTAGTTGTAATAACTTCTTCTCTCATAGATTGATCACTGCTATTTCTAATTGTGGGTAGTTGTAATAACTTCTTCTCTCATAGATTAATCACTGCTATTTTCCATTGTGGGTAGTTGTAATAGCTTATTCTCTCATAGATAAATCGCTTCTATTTTCAATTGTGGTTAGTTGTAATAGCTTATTCTCTCATAGATTAATCACTGCTATTTTCAATTGTGGGTAGTTGTAATAACTTCTTCTCTCATAGATTAATCACTGCTATTTTCAATTGTGGGTAGTTGTAATAACTTCTTCTCTCATAGATTAATCACTGCTATTTTCAATTGTGGGTAGTTGTAATACCTTCTTCTCTCATAGATTAATCGCTTCTATTTTGAATTGTGGGTAGTTGTAATAACTTATTCTCTCATAGATTAATCACTGCTATTTTCAATTGTGGGTAGTTGTAATAACTTCTTCTCTCATAGATTAATCACTGCTATTTTTAATTGTTGGTAGTTGTAATAACTTCTTCTCTCATAAATTAATCGCTTCTATTTTCAATTGTGGGTAGTTGTAATAGCTTATTCTCTCATAGATTAATCGCTTCTATTTTCAAGTGTTGGTAGTTGTAATAACTTCTTCTCTCATAGATTAATCGCTTCTATTTTCAATTGTGGGTAGTTGTAATAACTTATTCTCTCATAGATTAATCACTGCTATTTTCAATTGTGGGTAGTTGTAATAGCTTATTCTCTCATAGATTAATCGCTTCTATTTTCAATTGTGGGTAGTTGCAATAACTTCTTCTCTCATAGATTAATAACTGCTATTTTCAATTGTGGGTACTTGTAATAACTTCTTCTCTCATAGATTAATCGCTTCTATTTTCAATTGTGGGTAGTTGTAATAACTTATTCTCTCATAGATTAATCACTGCTATTTTCAATTGTGGGTAGTTGTAATAGCTTATTCTCTCATAGATTAATCGCTTCTATTTTCAATTGTTGGTAGTTGTAATAACTTCTTCTCTCATAGATTAATCACTGCTATTTTCAATTGTGGGTAGTTGTTATAACTTCTTCTCTCATAGATTAATCACTGCTATTTTCAATTGTGGGTAGTTGTAATAACTTCTTCTCTCATAGATTAATCGCTTCTATTTTCAATTGTGGGTAGTTGTAATAACTTATTCTCTCGTAGATTAATCACTTCTATTTTCAATTGTGGGTAGTTGTAATAGCTTATTCTCTCATAGATTAATCGCTTCTATTTTCAATTGTGGGTAGTTGTAATAACTTCTTCTCTCATAGATTAATCACTGCTATTTTCAATTGTGGGTAGTTGTAATAACTTCTTCTCTCATAGATTAATCGCTTCTATTTTCAATTGTGGGTAGTTGTAATAACTTCTTCTCTCATAGATTAATCACTGCTATTTTCAATTGTGGGTAGTTGTAATAGCTTATTCTCTCATAGATTAATCGCTTCTATTTTCAATTGTGGGTAGTTGTAATAACTTATTCTCTCATAGATTAATCACTTCTATTTTCAATTGTGGGTAGTTGTAATAGCTTATTCTCTCATAGATTAATCGCTTCTATTTTCAATTGTGGGTAGTTGTAATAACTTCTTCTCTCATAGATTAATCACTTCTATTTTCAATTGTGGGTAGTTGTAATAACTTCTTCTCTCATAGATTAATCACTGCTATTTTCAATTGTGGGTAGTTGTAATAACTTCTTCTCTCATAGATTAATCGCTGCTATTTTCAATTGTGGGTAGTTGTTATAACTTCTTCTCTCATAGATTAATCGCTTCTATTTTCAATTGTGGGTAGTTTTAATAACTTATTCTCTCATAGATTAATCGCTTCTATTTTCAATTGTGGGTAGTTGTAATACCTTCTTCTCTCATAGATTAATCACTGCTATTTTCAATTGTGGGTAGTTGTAATAACTTCTTCTCTCATAGATTAATCGCTTCTATTTTCAATTGTGGGTAGTTGTAATAACTTCTTCTCTCATAGATTAATCACTGCTATTTTCAATTGTGGTTAGTTGTAATAACTTATTCTCTCGTAGATTAATCACTTCTATTTTCAATTGTGGGTAGTTTTAATAACTTATTCTCTCATAGATTAATCACTGCTATTTTCAATTGTGGGTAGTTGTAATAACTTCTTCTCTCATAGATTAATCGCTTCTATTTTCAATTGTGGGTAGTTGTAATAACTTCTTCTCTCATAGATTAATCACTGCTATTTTCAATTGTGGGTAGTTGTAATACCTTCTTCTCTCATAGATTAATCACTGCTATTTTCAATTGTGGGTAGTTGTAATAACTTCTTCTCTCATAGATTAATCGCTTCTATTTTCAATTGTGGGTAGTTGTAATAACTTCTTCTCTCATAGATTAATCACTTCTATTTTCAATTGTGGGTAGTTGTAATAACTTTTTCTCTCATAGATTAATCACTGCTATTTTCAATTGTGGGTAGTTGTAATAACTTCTTCTCTCATAGATTAATCGCTGCTATTTTCAATTGTGGGTAGTTGTTATAACTTCTTCTCTCATAGATTAATCGCTTCTATTTTCAATTGTGGGTAGTTTTAATAACTTATTCTCTCATAGATTAATCGCTTCTATTTTCAATTGTGGGTAGTTGTAATACCTTCTTCTCTCATAGATTAATCACTGCTATTTTCAATTGTGGGTAGTTGTAATAACTTCTTCTCTCATAGATTAATCGCTGCTATTTTCAATTGTGGGTAGTTGTAATAACTTCTTCTCTCATAGATTAATCACTGCTATTTTCAATTGTGGTTAGTTGTAATAACTTATTCTCTCGTAGATTAATCACTTCTATTTTCAAGTGTGGGTAGTTGTAATAGCTTATTCTCTCATAGATTAATCGCTTCTATTTTCAATTGTGGGTAGTTGTAATATTTTCTTCTCTCATAGATTAATCACTGCTATTTTCAATTGTGGGTAGTTGTAATAACTTCTTCTCTCATAGATTAATCGCTTCTATTTTCAATTGTGGGTAGTTGTAATAACTTCTTCTCTCATAGATTAATCACTGCTATTTTCAATTGTGGGTAGTTGTTATAACTTCTTCTCTCATAGATTAATCGCTTCTATTTTCAATTGTGGGTAGTTGTAATAACTTCTTCTCTCATAGATTAATCACTGCTATTTTCAATTGTGGGTAAGTGTAATAACTTCTTCTCTCATAGATTAATCACTGCTATTTTCAATTGTGGGTAGTTGTAATAACTTCTTCTCTCATAGATTAATCGCTGCTATTTTCAATTGTGGGTAGTTGTTATAACTTCTTCTCTCATAGATTAATCGCTTCTATTTTCAATTGTGGGTAGTTTTAATAACTTATTCTCTCATAGATTAATCGCTTCTATTTTCAATTGTGGGTAGTTGTAATACCTTCTTCTCTCATAGATTAATCACTGCTATTTTCAATTGTGGGTAGTTGTAATAACTTCTTCTCTCATAGATTAATCGCTTCTATTTTCAATTGTGGGTAGTTGTAATAACTTCTTCTCTCATAGATTAATCACTTCTATTTTCAATTGTGGGTAGTTGTAATAACTTTTTCTCTCATAGATTAATCACTGCTATTTTCAATTGTGGGTAGTTGTAATAACTTCTTCTCTCATAGATTAATCGCTGCTATTTTCAATTGTGGGTAGTTGTTATAACTTCTTCTCTCATAGATTAATCGCTTCTATTTTCAATTGTGGGTAGTTTTAATAACTTATTCTCTCATAGATTAATCGCTTCTATTTTCAATTGTGGGTAGTTGTAATACCTTCTTCTCTCATAGATTAATCACTGCTATTTTCAATTGTGGGTAGTTGTAATAACTTCTTCTCTCATAGATTAATCGCTTCTATTTTCAATTGTGGGTAGTTGTAATAACTTCTTCTCTCATAGATTAATCACTGCTATTTTCAATTGTGGTTAGTTGTAATAACTTATTCTCTCGTAGATTAATCACTTCTATTTTCAAGTGTGGGTAGTTGTAATAGCTTATTCTCTCATAGATTAATCGCTTCTATTTTCAATTGTGGGTAGTTGTAATATTTTCTTCTCTCATAGATTAATCACTGCTATTTTCAATTGTGGGTAGTTGTAATAACTTCTTCTCTCATAGATTAATCGCTTCTATTTTCAATTGTGGGTAGTTGTAATAACTTCTTCTCTCATAGATTAATCACTGCTATTTTCAATTGTGGGTAAGTGTAATAACTTCTTCTCTCATAGATTAATCACTGCTATTTTCAATTGTGGGTAGTTGTAATAACTTCTTCTCTCATAGATTAATCGCTGCTATTTTCAATTGTGGGTAGTTGTAATAACTTCTTCTCTCATAGATTAATCGCTTCTATTTTCAATTGTGGGTAGTTTTAATAACTTATTCTCTCATAGATTAATCGCTTCTATTTTCAATTGTGGGTAGTTGTAATAGCTTCTTCTCTCATAGATTAATCACTGCTATTTTCAATTGTGGGTAGTTGTAATAACTTCTTCTCTCATAGATTAATCGCTTCTATTTTCAATTGTGGGTAGTTGTAATAACTTCTTCTCTCATAGATTAATCACTTCTATTTTCAATTGTGGGTAGTTGTAATAACTTTTTCTCTCATAGATTAATCACTGCTATTTTCAATTGTGGGTAGTTGTAATAACTTCTTCTCTCATAGATTAATCGCTGCTATTTTCAATTGTGGGTAGTTGTTATAACTTCTTCTCTCATAGATTAATCGCTTCTATTTTCAATTGTGGGTAGTTTTAATAACTTATTCTCTCATAGATTAATCGCTTCTATTTTCAATTGTGGGTAGTTGTAATACCTTCTTCTCTCATAGATTAATCACTGCTATTTTCAATTGTGGGTAGTTGTAATAACTTCTTCTCTCATAGATTAATCGCTTCTATTTTCAATTGTGGGTAGTTGTAATAACTTCTTCTCTCATAGATTAATCACTGCTATTTTCAATTGTGGTTAGTTGTAATAACTTATTCTCTCGTAGATTAATCACTTCTATTTTCAAGTGTGGGTAGTTGTAATAGCTTATTCTCTCATAGATTAATCGCTTCTATTTTCAATTGTGGGTAGTTGTAATATTTTCTTCTCTCATAGATTAATCACTGCTATTTTCAATTGTGGGTAGTTGTAATAACTTCTTCTCTCATAGATTAATCGCTTCTATTTTCAATTGTGGGTAGTTGTAATAACTTCTTCTCTCATAGATTAATCACTGCTATTTTCAATTGTGGGTAGTTGTTATAACTTCTTCTCTCATAGATTAATCGCTTCTATTTTCAATTGTGGGTAGTTTTAATAACTTATTCTCTCATAGATTAATCACTTCTATTTTCAATTGTGGGTAGTTGTAATAACTTCTTCTCTCATAGATTAATCACTTCTTTTTTCCATTCACTTGATACCGGGACATACGAGTCTCGAAACGGTCAGTGCCAATACAATGAATTTTTACACAGTAACTTAGTTGTTTATGCATTCAGTGGTGACATTTAACAGGAACTTTACGGATTTTAACATCAACAAGTAAAGATTCTGTAATAACATTTCCTACCGATGCAAATAGATATTTGTATATTAATGTTTAACAGGAAGGCTGGAAGAATGTATTTCTGATTGAAAAACTGGTATAATAACAACCGTTTTTTTTCTTGATTTATTCACACTAATTTGTTACCAATGTAATGTTTGTTGCAATGTTTTAATACCTACATTATGTATATAACCTTATATTGATTCATTTGTTGTAATGAAATTCTGAACTTTGTATTGATCTTCATTGATATGGAGGAAATAAAGCATATCTATCTATCTATCTTACTTGTCATATATTTGGCATTTGGGAATGAATGTTCATGTCGAGTGTGATGATTTGAAATTAAATCAATACATACGTGTATGGTAGTGTGGCACTACCAAAAGCAAATCAAATACTATGAAAAATACTTACTTTCACTTCCAATAAAATCATGATAGTAGCAGCCTAGCAGGTTATTTTCATAAAACATGCGCCACAACATATCGTCATGCTACCCAGCTCTACTAGATATATCAATAATACAGTGACAGAGAAGCTGGTTGAAAAGTTAGAGAAGTTGGGTCTTGTGTGACCAAATACTTTTAGTTGATATTGATGTTTTTATCTGACAGATGTTTGACTAATTTTTTTAAAAAAAGGAATAAATAAAAGATACATCAAAAGAAATTTTTAAGTTGAATATAAATTAACTCTTTTCTCGAAAATATGAATATGAAACAGATCCCTGTACATATTTGATACACCGTGGCACTTTGTCAGAAAATAGGACTCCCAAGAGGTCACTTTGTCAACTTTGTCGATGTATTTCGAAATTTACATCATGAGACAGATAGAAGTATGGAGTGATGCCTCAATTAATCAGCATCATGAGACAGATAGAAGTGTGCAGTGATGCCTCAATTAAACAACATCATGAGACAGATAGAAGTGTGGAGTGATGCCTCAATTAAACAGCATCATGAGACAGATAGAAGTGTGGAGTGATGCCTCAATTAAACAGCATCATGAGACAGATAGAAGTGTGGAGTGATGCCTCAATTAAACAGCATCATGAGACAGATAGAAGTGTGGAGTGATTTCTCAATTAAACAGCATCATGAGACAGATAGAAGTGTGGAGTGATTCCTCAATTAAACAGCATCATGAGACAGATAGAAGTGTGGAGTGATGCCTCAATTAAACAGCATCATGAGACAGATAGAAGTGTGGAGTGATGCCTCAATTAAACAGCATCATGAGACAGATAGAAGTGTGGAGTGTTTTCTCAATTAAACAGCATCATGAGACAGATAGAAGTGTGGAGTGATTCCTCAATTAAACAGCATCATGAGACAGATAGAAGTGTGGAGTGATGCCTCAATTAAACAGCATCATGAGACAGATAGAAGTGTGGAGTGATGCCTCAATTATACAGCATCATTAGACAGATAGAAGTGTGGAGTGATGCCTCAATTAAACAGCATCATGAGACAGATAGAAGTGTGGAGTGATGCCTCAATTAAACAGCATCATGAGACAGATAGAAGTGTGGAGTGATGCCTCAATTATACAGCATCATTAGACAGATAGAAGTGTGGAGTGATTCCTCAATTAAACAGCACCATGAGACAGATAGAAGTGTGGAGTGATGCCTCAATTAAACAGCATCATGAGACAGATAGAAGTGTGGAGTGATGCCTCAATTAAACAGCTTCATGAGACAGATAGAAGTGTGGAGTGATGCCTCAATTATACAGCATCATTAGACAGATAGAAGTGTGGAGTGATGCCTCAATTAAACAGCATCATGAGACAGATAGAAGTGTGGAGTGATGCCTCAATTAAACAGCATCATGAGACAGATAGAAGTGTGGAGTGATGCCTCAATTAAACAGCATCATGAGACAGATAGAAGTGTGGAGTGATTCCTCAATTAAACAGCATCATGAGACAGATAGAAGTGTGGAGTGATGCCTCAATTAAACAGCATCATGAGACAGATAGAAGTGTGGAGTGATGCCTCAATTAAACAGCATCATGAGACAGATAGAAGTGTGGAGTGATGCCTCAATTAAACAGCATCATGAGACAGATAGAAGTGTGGAGTGATGCCTCAATTAAACAGCATCATGAGACAGATAGAAGTGTGGAGTGATGCCTCAATTAAACAGCATCATGAGACAGATAGAAGTGTGGAGTGATGCCTCAATTAAACAGCATCATGAGACAGATAGAAGTGTGGAGTGATGCCTCAATTAAACAGCATCATGAGACAGATAGAAGTGTGGAGTGATGCCTCAATTAAACAGCATCATGAGACAGATAGAAGTGTGCAGTGATGCCTCAATTAAACAGCATCATGAGACAGATAGAAGTGTGGAGTGATTCCTCAATTAAACAGCATCATGAGACAGATAGAAGTGTGGAGTGATGCCTCAATTAAACAGCATCATGAGAGAGATAGAAGTGTGGAGTGATGCCTCAATTAAACAGCATCATGAGACAGATAGAAGTGTGGAGTGATTCCTCAATTAAACAGCATCATGAGACAGATAGAAGTGTGGAGTGATTCCTCAATTAAACAGCATCATGAGACAGATAGAAGTGTGGAGTGATGCCTCAATTAAACAGCATCATGAGAGAGATAGAAGTGTGGAGTGATGCCTCAATTAAACAGCATCATGAGACAGATAGAAGTGTGGAGTGATTCCTCAATTAAACAGCATCATGAGACAGATAGAAGTGTGGAGTGATTCCTCAATTAAACAGCATCATGTAATTGAACCACTCACATGACGATTAACAATTAACACATCATTTTGTCAGGGAAACCACATGCATGCCAATTTACAAGCAAGACACTCATTCTCAATGAAAGTGCACAATTGAAAATGTGCATTTCACAAAAATCGAAAGTCTGCATTAGAAGTGTTAATATGTGTTACCCCAAAGTCCTCTATTCATTAAATAAGATTATGAAGTTTGAGCAAATAATTCCTACCAGATATCCTATAATTGCTGTCCAAACATGACATGTCAATATGTCTCAGTAGGCCTATTTTACGTTATATATGACGTTATTTGTTACAGGTAATGAACCATATACGTCAATAATTACATATTATCTAACAGTTAACATGTCACAAGTTTCAGTTTGATTTAAATTGGTCAAAATGGTTTAATTTCTTAAACTCTACTTGTTTTTTGTTATCTCCTTACCATCTTATTTTAAGTTTGCATATCTTATGCAATGTATCACTTTTTAACGTCAAATATCAAAGAAACCTCTGGTGTCATTTTTAAACAAAACTATTATCCGCAGGATTCGAACCTGTACGACGAACATGAACGTAATAGAAATCCTTGGCAGTAGCCACTAGACCATTTGGCTCATCTACTGAAAGCGTAACACGTTTTTCCTTATCATATCTATGTTGAACAATGTAGCCAATACAAGACCCGGGCCGTGCCAGTTTTATTCGTCCGGTGACGTTATTTTCATAGACTTGCATGTGCAGGATAAACAATTTTCAAGAAATGAGTTCTGGTTGGATCAATGTAAAACTATCCAGCTTGATTGGAAATCGTCTCCGCTTGAAGTACATAATTTAAATAACTTTTCCGAAGACAATTTAATTAATGTCATTAGATTTACCTACATGTTTACATAGTCATTGAATAAAAACGTTTCCCTTAGATGATTTCACAACTATGTAGGCCTATATTATGTTGGACAACTTACTGCCTTTCCTAAACAAACATCAACCATACATATATCATGAGGTTGTAGCCAAGATAAATTCCTTACAAATTTGATAAATGTTTGTAGGATCGGGCAAAATGAATCGTATCTTCGAACAATATTTATCCGAGACTATTTAAAGTCAATGGAAATAACGTCACCGTATGAATTTAAGTGGTACGAGTCTATTCTGCTTTAAATAGATTGGAAACATTTACACTTCATTGCCTTCACTAACTATCTATGAAACCAAAACAAAACTTATACTTAGATTTATATGTTGTATGAATCTTTGTTATTTGAATGAAGGCGAAATTTCGGTGTAAAATTGCATATACCGTTAATCCTTGAATAATCGCCTGCCTTGAATAATCGCCGGGTTAATTTTAGCAAATGTAAACAAACTAATTTCTATCTCCTTTTCGAAAATAATTCCCGGCATAAGCATATTTAAGCAAAGTTTAACCTCATGACATGCACTTGGTTAACAATACTAATAATCTAAAACATACTGAAATTATGTTTTTTGTAATTATTTTAAATTTTCAGATATATTAGGACTTATTTTATATTAGGGCTTCGAAAACAAAATCGTCTTGAATGATCGCTGGGTCAAATCTGGGTCAAATCGCTGGGTCAAATTAATAATCGCTGGGCGATTATTCAAGGACTGGCGGTTTATCTAGGCCCTATTACCGTTGTTGAAATATCAGCATCAGAAATAAAAAAATGAGTAAAAATAAAACACGCTAAAGTTCGTTCCAAATCATATCATCACTTGTAACAACATATGGTCAATATTGTATGACGTCGCCAATGACACTGCACAACGTTACACTCCTTATATGGCAGTCATAACGTATGATACCATAACGTAGAATACATAACGTAAAATACATTGAGATGTTTTATTGCAACGGAAAGTTTTTTGGACGTGTTAGCGCAATTGCTGGTGATTACAAGGAAACTTTACAACCTTACCGAGCTGTAACTATTATTTTTAGCAAGTTTCTATTTTAGTTTTGTGTAGGAGACACATAACGTAGAATACAGGCTTAACCATACGTTTTCCTTTTAACGATAGTCCTTTAATTTCTAAAATAATACATTTAATATGACAACTGTTTCTATTTTACTTTTCTTTAATATTCAACACAAATGAATAACTGGATGTATTTTGGTTAACTGCAGATATCATTTATTTCCCAGTTATACATGATTACATGAAAATAGCGACAATAAACATTTGGTATTTTAAGAAATTTGAGAAAAGTGTTAACAGTTCTGCTTGTTGAAAATTCCTTAGTAAAGGTTATTCTATATTTGGACATGTGTTATCGCATCCATGACTTATTGGTCAATCTCAGTTCCTACGTCAACGTAACAGTTCGTGTTGGCGACATTGCTATTTTGACATTTTCCAAGATTACTATAAGGCCTCTCTAAACATTATCAACAGTAAAATGTAACATTGTATCTGTCGTTCGTACTACGAATTCAATTTCCTTTTTCATCGATCTTACATTGCACCATGTAAACGGTACATTCATTATAAAAAAAAACGATTTATAAGGACGACATCATTATTTACTAATTGTGCACTTTCATTTAGAATGAGTGAAGAGATACATTGCCGCAGAGAGAAAGAGAAAAAAATCAGAATACTGCTTCCGTTTTTTACAGATGTACACACATTTTCATAAATCAGAGACAGGTACTTTTACTTTTATGTCTGTTCAAATACACCCTAGATGGTGAAATCGCCGTTCCAAAATGTTTCGGCCAGAATGTTTGGCACTTGAGTTCAAATATATGACATAGCATCTGAACGACTTTATAATACATGTAATAATCTATCCGTACGTCACTATGTTATGCAGGATAGTTGTTTATTTGTTAAGGTGCGATACAAACATGCATACATATAATATTAGTGCAATAATGGAACTGCAGGTCGACGCAGGAAGCGTTTAAAGACTTTATCACATCATAATACCTTAAAAGAATTGAAAGTATAATTAAATCCATTATTATGTCACTATTCTATGTACGACAAGTCTATATTTTGTTAGATTCGATACAATAATGCATATATATATATATATATATATATATATATATATATATATATATATATATATATATATAATAAACATCAGATGGTTTTGACTGGATCAATCTTCTTTAATAGTATTAAAGAAGATTGATCCAGTCAAAACCATCTGATGTTTACTCTTTTCTATATATATATATATATACACTGCCCTCATCCATGTAGGTCCCAGCAACTATAACATATCATAGACCCTTGGCCACGGGACTGGAGTTCCAATACACTTAATCATTTTAACGAGGTGTAACTTCGGTGTTAAATAGTTAATAATCTAGTGTTTATTGCCTGTCTCGTCACAGATTAGTTCCACCATAATCTTGATCTATTACTCAGCTGATAGAACCATATCAGTTTAATGTCTATATCTAATCTAAGCTGATGTGAAGGGTAGGGAGGATAAGGAGTATACATTCATGAGAGGAGGGTGTGATGTATTACGGTTCAGTCTAGTTTACCATCATTGGTGCATGATGATACATGTATATGCATTTGTCATCGCCATGGATTATGATACAACAAATGAATGATGTTTTTCAAGTAGTGTGGTCACATGGCCTCAAGCACAGTTACAATTAAGAATTCAATGAGATTACCTGTTGGATCCCGATACCATACAATACAAGTTTGAATCTTAAGGCAACAGATTTGGTGACGTTCATGTTGTACTATTTAATGGTATCAATTAGTCCGTGTTTAATATTGCAATCATAACTCAGTTATTTAAACGAAATTACAGTATATTGGCTGATACGTTCACTTGTAAATGAGTCACACCATTCAATATACCATTCGTAAGTCAAGACCATTGCGGCCCTGAGCGTTGACATTGTGACGTCATATTCTGGCCATTATTGCGTCACGTCACTACACAACGAATATCATCACAGATTTATTAAACATCGATATCGTCAATGGGCAAGTAATAAAACATAATATGATAATATATCAACAACAAAATATAAAAATGTTATTGACCTTTAATGATTTGACAGAACTGTATGTATAGGTTTGATGAGAGACTTGAATGATTTGGCAGAACTGTATGTATAGGTTTGATGAGAGACTTGAATGATTTGACAGAACTGTATGTATAGGTTTGATGAGAGACTTGAATACAAATGCATGATTATGTTATAAAATTAGGTATAATGTTATTACCAGCTGGTCATGTAAACTACGTGTCTCTGGTCGTTTATAGAGAAGACATATTTGGAGCAATCTTGTGTTACAATTAGTAAAATTACAAAAGAAGGCCCCAGAGGTGACCTGCAAAGGAAACACAAACCAGTTAGATTATTATTAAAATTGTATCATTAAACAGACAATCAATCAGTTTAACATTTCAGATTTAAATAGTCATAATTGCCTCTAGAATATATGAGAAGCTTCTCTAGACTTCTACATATCTCTGCAAAGTTATTTCCACCACATTTCCTACAAGTTCCAGAAACTTCTATAAACTTCTATAAACTTCTATAAACTTCTATGAATTTCTTTAAACGTGAGGGAAGGGAAGCAACCTTGTTTGAACTTTGTTCAGACCATTACAACTAAACCTTTGTACATATGATCTAAAAATAATTAAATTTCGTTATTTAATGTTACATTTGATCAAATACATTCTCATAACACTTAATGCAACATTGTGTTTCCTTCCCTGAAAGTGGAAATGAAACGCTAGGGCTATGGTTACATTAAATGAATACATGAGGTAATAACCCATGTCACCCGGCTTTTGATCATTAATACCTTCACATAATCAAGTTGCTGAGTTATTCCATTTGATATTAAGGGATTGGTAAAACGCAAAAGGTTGTATATCACTTGTTAATTCCTGAAAGTGATTGGTCATCAAAATACTGTACACAAATATCATGTCGTGACACGACAGTTATGAAGCTAAAGAAAATTCAACATTTGAATGTCTCGTGATCATATATCAGTCCAAATGTATTGCAAAAAATCGATTTTAACACACATAATAGAAACATGATATACGGAAAGATTGAAACAACATTTCTTTTTAGATTTGAGACCTTTTACCTTCTGATGGCATAATACTTTGAAATTAAATCACCCTCTTTTCATAATCTATAGATATAGCTGGTTTCACATAACAATGTATTACACAATCATCTTACATTTTTGTAAGTCCTTGAGCATCATATGCATGAGAGAAAACATAAGTGTAGGATCTAAATTTATATCGAAACGTCGCCATTGTTAGAGAGAAATATATACGTCATACGTTACTGTAAATGTTAACTGCTTTAGAAGCTTTTTGGAAGTTGGTGTTACAGAGAAGACATGGCATATATGGATGGTCAACTTCTTATTTAACAACTGCGACGTTTAGATTGATTCTTGTACTGTCTCCAGTAGTAGTATAAGGCACTATACAGAAATATCGTCATTGTTAGATAAATAAGATGATCATCTATAAAAAGCCTTGTCTTATCTCCTGTTAGTGTTACGCTCATAAGTTTCTATAATCCCACATCTGCACGAGGTCCCTGGGAGATGTTTAATGTCAAACACTAAATGCATGTTGACTTGATAACATCACAGAGCTTGGTTTCACTCAACGTCCAAATGCAGTCTCCATTACTGGCTGATATAGTCCTTGCAGCATTTCCTTAAAGATCTCTAGATCTGTGCTGAGATTTCGGGACCCACTAGGCAGATCAGGTGCAACGATCCACTATCTCGGCACGGCACAGTGAGGGAAATACTGCAAGACTTAAATCAGTCAATAAGTGAGACTGGTAAGAGTTATGCCTTGCGTTTGGAAGTTGAGTTTCACTGTGCAAGAGCAATGTGCTTATTGTATCTGAACCTGGAGTAGAAGTTCGGATGTAGATACATAAACTGTGTGCAGAGAGATAAAGATTACAGTGGGAGGTCATTTAGTACAAGATATGTTAGGTACTCCATGACGGACATGTTCTACAAGATACATTCTTTTCCAAACTAATGATGGTATTGTATTGCCTAACTTATGTTTAAGATTACATACAGTCATTACATTACATACAGTCAGACCGATAATGCAATTAGACAGTAACATGCTCATTACATTACATACAGTCAGACCGATAATGCAGTTAGACAGTGACATGCTCATTACATTACATACAGTCAGACCGATAATGCAGTTAGACAGTGACGTGCTCATTACATTACATACAGTCAGACCGATAATGCAGTTAGACAGCGACGTGCTCATTACATTACATACAGTCAGACCGATAATGCAATTAGACAGTGGCGTGCTCATTACATTACATACAGTCAGACCGATCATGCAGTTAGACAGTGACGTGCTCATAACATAACATACAGTCAGACCGATAATGCAATGAGACAGTGACGTGTAATGAAAATGACAATCACTTCCAATGCTATTAACAGATATATTGATATATGAAATACATGAATTATTTATCAAAACTATATTTTCATATTTACATTTCAATACCAGCGGTTATATTGACACAAACCTAACATAACCGTGTATATTTGTTTTGAATGAAGTTTGAAGTTTCAATCACTGTAGATAAGAAATGAAGGTAAAATATATAATCTAGGATTCTGCATTTCCCGAGTTATAAATGTTTGTCAAGCAGCTGCGTACCGAAACTGTGTGTACCTACATATGAATCTTAGTGCAAATATCATGTAAACTGACGTTCATTGTAACGTCAATAAAATTACATCAAATACAATGACAATGGATCTTCGTTCATCCATGAGTTAAAGCAATACGTCTTAAACGCATCCTGTGATCGTCACGACAGTGGTGTATGTTTATGAAATGTGGCATAATGAAAAAGACAGAAGGGGTCAAATTCGAATTTCATTAATTGTCGGATAAAAGTTTTCATATTGACTAAATGAGAACAAATTCACCACAATACAATGCATGGGTATAAGAGGAAGTATATGATGTATGTTAGACTCAGTTGATCACTTACTGAATATTTCACAGAAGAAAATAAAAACTGTAGTTTTGAAAAGATTAACCCCTGGTCACTTCAAAGAGCTGCCAACATTTTAACTGTTTACTATGAGATATCAAATAAGATTATGTTATGGAACACTCAATTGTCTTTTTATAATGCGAAATGTAAAATGATCAGTCTTTAGACATAAAGATATTTTCCATAGATTTCGTGTCCATACGATGTTTCAAAGACATGCCAAATTATATGATATTTGCACTAATTACACTACCAGGCGGACAAACTTTCGGTACACAGCTGTATATCTGCTGCTATTTATACTGTATATGTTCACATGTTAAACTTCAAGGCTTGCCAGGAACTGAAGTTTGATAAGAACTTCCCTATACACACGTTTTGTATAAATGACACACCTTAAGATGTTTAAACTATACCTGTAAACTTCTATGTATATAAGCTTAAAAATTTGATTGATAGACTTGTAGTGTGAGTCCTTCCAGTTTATACGAGGAAAGAGTTAAATTTAACATGTGTTATATATCCTGTACGTATTATACTCGTGATTTAACTTCAAACCACATATGGGAAGCAAATACAGTTCTTCGGTTTCACCTTCGAACAAATTTGTTCAGATTTAGTTTTGTAACTAAAATATTCTCCCTTTTGGAGACATTGAATTGGGTGAAGATTTCTTCTTTGTTTTCCCGAAATATATTTATTCCTATACACTTTATCCTAAAGATTTCAACAACTTGTCATTCAGTATAGTCCGTGGTGTGTTAGTATCTGATTGGTGTTCCTGTTCAGTGCATGCTGGGAAGTATCTGGGAAGTATCTGGGAAGTATCTGGGAACAATCTAGGAATCTCCCCAGACTGTTTCAATAATCTGCTGATTGTGAGTCCAAAAAGTCTAACAATGATCAAAATCTAGCAAAATTAACCGTATTGAAGTTTAATCTAAATTAGAGGTAGACAAAGAATTGGCAACACTTTGAACAATTAAACATTTGATCGATTTTGTCAAAAAGTTCTGGAATAAAGGCCAATTATGCCCGATGGTGAATACTCGGTTTGGTAAAATGTGCATATTGTAGATACAGCTAAACTCACGTGCAAAAGAAACGTCCCCACATTTTGAAAACAGTATGAAATGAAATGTTGATGTCGGAGAAAGTAGATTTTGAATGTATTTGGTAGCAACATGTTTTGTATAGAAGTATTCACAATTTCATACATCAGAGTATGCTTCTTTTATTTTTACATCTGTTCAAATACACATGGGGTGCTAAAATCGCCTTTTAAAGATGTTTTTGGCCCACAATATTTGGTATTTAAGTTTAAAACATTGAAAAAGTAGAAATTTGATTAATTAAAGATATCCTCGACATAAATAACCTTCTTTGATTAAGATTTGTTGACGCGTCATTACTGTAGGACGTCACAAAACAAGCCAAAACTGGCTTTTTGAGGCTTCTATCTCGTCTAGTTAAGGAGATTCCAAAACGACCATTTCTTAAAACTTGTGTTTCTCAGAGTTATGAATAGATAATGTTTTGAACATTTATATTTAGTATTGTTGGGTTCTGAAGATATTATATCACGCTGTTTCAATCGCATTAATCGCCCGTCGATTGAAATATCTTGTATTTTGTATGGGGACGTTTCTTTAGCACGTGAGTTTACATATTGCTGTGATATAACTTCATAATCACCGTATGTAAAGTAGACATTGCTGTGATATAACTTCATAATCACCGTATGTAAAGTAGACATTGCTGTGATATAACTTCATAATCACCGTATGTAAAGTAGACATTGCTGTGAGATAACTTCATAATCACCGTATGTAAAGTAGACATTGCTGTGATATAACTTCATAAACACCGTATGTAAAGTAGACATTGCTGTGAGATAACTTCATAATCACCGTATGTAAAGTAGACATTGCTGTGGGTTCATGTGAGATACCAATGCAGTAGTTGAGTTTACTTACCAAAACGACGAGTGTTATGTGAAGACCAGCTCGATTGTTACAAAATAATGTCAACTTGAAATCAAACAGTGATTTCTGTAGGTCGATATGCTATCATGCAAACTGGCAAGTTGGAATCATGATAGTTCTCGTCACCCAATACGGTCGAGCAATCTTTGACCTGTGTCTTTCATTTAAAAGTGTTAAACTTCAATAGCCCTGGACCCAATAAGATATCATCATTTAATTAAGTACCATCATTACCAAGTGTATATAAGAGACTCTTTAATAGAAGTCACAAGATGCAAACATACAGCTTATGTGTCATCATTTGTTTATGCTTACGGTTGTAAACAGCCTAGAAATTCAATGATAACATAAACAATAATCATTTCACTTTGCTGGAATGCCCCTTTGGACTTCATATCAGAAAGCAAATCAACAGAGTACTTTAATAAACACCAAGTCGTAAGTCGTAACCGTAAACTTTGTTGTCAATGTTTCGCAGCTCAAATTGATGTCATCAGGTGACACTCCCACCCCTACTTCTCTTATTTATTCAAAATGGTTTTTGGCCAGGTGAATAAGATATGTTGTCGATATAAATAACCTTCTCGGTCTTATATTTGTTAACTTTAGGACACCATAAAACAAGCCAAGACTTATCTAGTCTGGTTAAGGGGACTCCAAAACGACGATTTCTTAAAATGTGTGTCTCCGAAATATGAACAGATAATGTCTTGAAAATTCATATTTGGTATAGTTGAGTTCTGAAAACATGACATAACGCTGTCGGATTTATCGCCCATTGATTGAAATAAAAAAATCTCTTGTACGTGAGTTTATATACAATTCAGATATACTTTTTGTTGGATAACTCTTGATACCAACTAATTTTGAATTGATTTTCCACAACATTTAAACATTTTAGTTTTTAAACCTTTGTAATTCATATGTCAATGTTTGTAAGTTTACAATTGGTCTTATCCTACGAGGAATATATTTCTTTATGGAGAAAGCGACTATAGATTCATTGGAATGAATTTGGTGCTATATGTGTTCTACTGCCTGTCGTGTATGTGCTGATCATATGAATATTTGTAAGTATGGTGTACTAGTCTATACCTCGAAAATGGTTTAAAACCATTACGAAAACGTCAGTGAGAAATGAAAATTCAACTTAATATACAAAATAAAAAATCAAATGGCTCCCAAATATCTTACTGAACCAAAAGCGTTGGTCCAAACTTTACAATTAAGTAACTCCCATTTTATTGTGACTTAAACAGTCAAGACAATCATTCATTCCATCAACAATATGTTCATGGAATAATTATCAAATAACGTCCGAAAATCAGAAAGTATCTCAATATTTATGTTAAAAATCTGTGTGTGGTTTCTTAGTTCTATGCTGATTCTCACTGCAAGTACAAATGATATATTACAATAGCTGTTTGTCGCCTTTTAACAAAGTAAACTTTAAAAGTTACCCTTCTCCGTGTTCCCTGCTCTCAACAGATTACCCATCTCCGTGTTCCCTTCTCTCAACCGATTACCCTTCTCCAACGAAATCAGTTACCCTTCTCTTGCTTAAATTTTTCAAACGCAGATTATGATGTATTTACAGTCTCCCTAAAGGTTAACATGACATCTACAGATTACTTGGTGAATGCCCAAGGTATGCGCAATAATAATATTTAGGAAAGTACCCTAGTATAGATGTGAAATGGATTAAAAGAAAATCTGCGATCAGCCATGTTTTGACCAGCCGCCATTTTTGGAGTGGGTAACTGCAGTTACCGAACTCAGTGTAGTAGGGGCTACTCCGGCAGTTCTTGTGTGTGAAGATGCAAGCAGTACGTATGTCATATCTATCATATTCAACACATTTCAGGTCTTTCTCCCTTAAATCTATTTTGCAATTGTAGTTAAATTGACATATTTTGGTGGAATAACTAGGAATGGTACAGGATCCACGGCTCGGTACATTTTCGGTTCGGTACAAAACCAGTAAATGACTTTCAATATATAAACTTAATCATAACAAATCACATGTTTTTCTTGAAAATTAGTTTGTGGGATTTGAACATCATTTTTTTTAAATCGTAAAATAAATATTGTATAACTATAATTACATCTGAGCCAATAATACATAATTGTTTAATTACAATGTAAGTTATATATTCGGTATATACCGAAAAATCATGTTGATGTACCGTGTACCGAACCGAAAGCAAAATACCTCGGTTCAACTACTGTACTACTGTGTGAACCGTATCACCCTTAGGATACACAAGGTTGGGACAGTTGCAGTTAGCAACAACAAGGTGCAACAATTGATTAACGGTCCAGTTGCAGTTAGCAACAACAAGGTACAACAATTGATTAACGGTCCAGTTGCAGTTAGAACCAACAAGGTGCAACAATTGATTAACGGTCCAGCTGCAGTTAGCAACAACAAGGTGCAACAATTGATTAACGGTCCAGTTGCAGTTAGCAACAACAAGGTGCAACAATTGATTAACGGTCCAGGTGCAGTTAGCAACAACAAGGTACAACAATTGATTAACGGTCCAGGTGCAGTTAGCAACAACAAGGTGCAACAATTGATTAACGGTCCAGGTGCAGTTAGCAACAACAAGGTGCAACAATTGATTAACGGTCCAGTTGCAGTTAGCAACAACAAGGTACAACAATTGATTAACGGTCCAGGTGCAGTTAGCAACAACAAGGTGCAACAATTGATTAACGGTCCAGGTGCAGTTAGCAACAACAAGGTGCAACAATTGATTAACGGTCCAGCTGCAGTTAGCAACAACAAGGTGCAACAATTGATTAACGGTCCAGTTGCAGTTAGCAACAACAAGGTGCAACAATTGATTAACGGTCCAGATGCAGGTTCCCCTAACGTACATACATGACACATGTATCTTTGTCGTAAAAAGGATAAACAGATAACAAATTTCTTCGGAATGTAAGGTTGATTTCAATGTTTCAAATAATTTTTTAAAAAATTAGAGCAAAAAATAATGTGAAATGGAACATTTAAACATAATATGGAATTATTGTAAAATTCATCTTCCTGATCCTTAAATTAAATTGCCATTGTCAGTGTGTCTGTGTCAGACTGATCAGGTATGAGTTTGTATACTTTAATGACATATATTATACTATTTAAGAAATTAAATAGAATTTGTAGGAATACATCATTTGTGAATTGAACACCGGCGTTCAAGAATTCAAGAGTTGATAACCGTATCACTCGATAATTCTTTAAATAATTCCATGTCACAGTTACACGCAATGTTTTGGCTACTAAAGAGAAGATACGATACAATAAATTGTCCACAAAAGTTTGAACGAAGCTCCTCACGTGAGAAATCCTCTCACCGACTGTTAATATCACACATTAGAATACCTACACACTCTTGGTAAGTCATCAGGTGTAGCCCCATCAGTCGCTGGATAACTTATATCATAAATCCATGCCTCACTTTGATACAGTATCTTAGCATATCTACTTGAATTGAGATTATGGAAATTGACATCATTTCAAAGCTTTTATGTCTATTTAACTCGAGCAAAATGAGATGCAAGTCCGTTACTCCGATAGTTTCCGCATTACATCGAGAAATACCTGGACAGTTTGTCCGAGAGGTCCATCCGAAGCCTTCGGCCGAGGGACAAACTGTACTTGTACAAGTCAATTCAATTCAATTCAATTCTTTATTTCGTATGCGTGGCCTCCGGCCCATATACAGGTAACAGTGAGCAGGTTGGACATGTTACAATAGCAACTGACTCCTCAGACGGAGTGCATGATGGATATAGAGCTGTAATGTAATAATAATGTCTGTATCACATGATGACATTAAATTGATGAAACTGTATTTCAAATCATATGGCCTGCAGACAGGCAGTAAATATATTAATCTCAAGTCGTCAAAGGCTGGACAAACCATAATAAAATGGAATTCATCTTCAATATGATCCAGTTTACATACTCTGCATAAGCGCAGTGATCTTATAACATTACAATATCGCCCAAGTTCAACTTGTAGTCTTACCATACCAATACGAAGTTTCGTCATTTCACGACGGTAAAGGGAACAATCACTATGAGTTAAATACAATTCCGGTTTTAAATTCAACTTAAATTCAGAATAATACACATACCTGCTACTAGACTGCAAAGCGGATTTCCACTCCTGAGTTAGAATATCAGTAACCCGTTGTTTAAATTCCGAGAGAAATAATTCCACACTCCCTACTCCTTGAAACAACCAGACGTAGCCAAACCCGTAACTAAAAAGCACATTCTTAACCGAAGAAGCCCATGTATGACGATTAACGCTATCTAAAGAGTATAACATTTTATATGCCTTAAATGGGTAGCGGTGCGCAGGCAAACTAATAATTCTTAGCCAAAATTTAATACACCTTAACAAGGACGCTAGATACACAGGGAATCTGCCACATTCTCCCATAGCTAAAACATTCGGAGTCCTTTTACCAACACTGAGAAATCGCTTGCAAGCAAGATGATGTACCCTTTCCAAGCACTCATGACGCTGGAAACCCCACAACTCGGAACCGTATAACAAAATTGGCATAATCTGAGAATCAAATATTGTGAAAAAGACCTTGTAGGAAAACTGGCCATAAGAATACATCGTCCGCATGACCTCATATAAAGCCTTCTTCGCCTTAACAGAGACAAAATTGCAACTCTGAGAATAACTTAGTTGACTTGTAAGAACTAAACCAAGATAATTATAGTTAGAGGTTACATGAACAGAGTCACCACAATATTTCCACTTCTCGAAACGAGATAATCTGCCGCCTTTTCTAAAGACCATTATTTTGGTTTTTGACATATTAACTGTTAAATCCCAGGACTCATAATAACTTTGGAGAATATCAAGTCGCTTCTGTAAACCATTTACACTGTCTGAAACAAGGACAACATCATCTGCGAAGAGTAACAAGAAAACTTCGATGATATCCGGATACAACTGAATACCTCTGCTGTTTGAATTAATTATTTCATTCGCCAACTCATTAATGAATAGGGAGAATAATACAGGACTCAAGACGCAGCCTTGTCTAACTCCATTTGGACAATGGAAGAAATCTGAAAAACCGTCATTTGTCTTAACACAAGACCTAAATAATTTATACATACTTTTAACACTAGAGAACAACTTCCCCTTCAAACCAATTCTGCGAAGAAGTAACAACAATTTATTCCTATTAACACTATCAAAGGCCTTTTTGAAATCAACAAATGCAACATACAGTCTACCCTTAGTTTTGGAAAGATATTTTTGTACAAGTGCACATAATGTAAAAAGGTTATCAGCTGTAGAATATCCGGCCCTGAACCCAGACTGAGACTCCGAAATAAGAGACTTATTGTTCGCCCAATTAGTTATTCTACTATTAAGGATACCAATATATATTTTACTGAAAATTGACAATAACGTTATGCCTCGATAATTATCCGTACAGTCACGCTGTCCTCCTTTGTGTAACGGAACAATAATGCCTTCTGACCATTTCGTAGGAAAAATACCTGAATCAAAAATAGTGTTAAATAGTTTAACCATATAACAAATTAGAAATTGATTGCCGTATAAAAACATTTCCGCCAAAAGTTTATCGGTACCTGCTGATTTACCCGCCTTCAAACGCCTCAACGACCGAATAACCTCCTCTTCCACTATCGGCGAGTCAAACAACTCACAGTCGTCACCAATGTCAACTTGACCTGACTGCATGAAACTCCCGTGATCGTCAACATGAATGTCAGTTTCATCTGACCCATTACCAGCGCTGTTATATAATCCAGTGAAATGAGCAAGCCAATCTGCACGTGATATCGGTGCAGGGACAACCCTCTTACGCATACGCTTCAGACAGGACCAAAACAAACGATGATCATTTTTACAAGCAAGAGAACATAACTTATCAACCTGCCTCTTATTAAATACCTGTTTTTTACCTTTAACTGTTGATTTATACTTATACCAAACATTTTTATACTGACGGTAAGTGTGACGTGCTTTACAATGTCTATGGCGTCTTAACAGCCTCCTACTTTGCAATTTTAAATCATAGCATTCTTTGTCATACCAAGGGCTTTTCAAAGGTTGGTATCTACAGATGGATGATTTAACAAAACATTTTGATGCATCATACATTATATTATTAAACATAGAAATAGACATGTCGACATCAGTGTCAAGAATATCAGTTGCATTGCTTATTGCTGACATAGTGTCAACACTTGATAGATTGTTCATGTACAAGTCGCAAACGTTGGTAGTAACTGTAACTTGTCACAGGGTACATACATACAGTGTAGGCCAATCACTCTTTGGACATTTCATTTCATAACTTCATGCCCTACTTATATAGATATAATCTTTTGTCTACTGAAACAAAAAAATACAAAAGGTAAGATGCTGACGTACAGGTGTGACACCAACAAATGATGCTATTTGTTAAAACCATTTCAAATACACCTGTAATTACATCATTTTGTTCATGTAAATTGTAAATTATTATGAGTGCAATTTAAATCGGTTAACTGTCCATCTCTTAAAGATTAATGGGCCTCGGTGGGATTACAGTGCACATACATTTAGCTTTTATGCTTCTCTAGTATGTTTAACTACAAGATAAGCTTTTTTTCATTATTAAGATATCCATGTGGAATCGGTTTACGGTATGAGTCACATCTAACATTATTGGTATTTAGAAAGCAATTCAAAGTTATGTTAGGATCTTCAAATGAAAGTGAAAACGCTTTGTACTCAGTCAGACATTTTATGAGTGCTTTATTTACAAATTGTAACATCATCTTAAAATTTTATTTTGTAAACTTATTATTTCGCTGAATCTTCAATTTATATATATATGTAATTTGATATAAAATAAGTTTTATCGTCATGATATGTACATTATTGAATTCATATGGTAATAAAGGAAATAATAATATTGTTTTCGCGATAACACGTTTCTTGTATCGTGTTTACTTTCTATAAACTTTTTATTCTCAAGATTCTCCCCGCGGAAGATGTAAGGATATATTCCTAAACGTCGTGTACTTTCACATTAAAGACATGTTGTTCTTTACATTGTATTCCTTCTCATGAAAAAGTAAAAAAAAACCTTAAATAACCCTACTAAAGCATATTGGACTATTTAAGATAAAAAGATAATAATATATAAATGATGTACAAAAGAAACTTTACACCTCAGCTGGTTTTATCATATGTTTGATTTTCAATTACAAATATCTTATGTTTCCGAAGTCGTACTCTAAAACTGAAAAGTGCAGGCGTTTTTTGGAAAAAAATTAATTTTAAATTCATAAATTTTCCAAAATTAATCTGGATAATCATATCAATGCCTCATTCTGCACACATTAACAACATTATAAACATGGTAGGGGTCATGTTGGTGTAAAAATGATTGTATACCCCTTGGTCCTTTCAGTGACTCTAACTCTGCATGTTTGAAAAAAACGAGTATGATGGTTTGCCGAATCAGTCAACATTGAATATTAAATACTATCCCGGTTCTCTCATATCAACTTGTTTTGTTATTTTTATTGTATGAGTGAAACAATAGGGTGTAAAGTTTACTATACATACAAACCATACTTTACTGATGTATCTTATATCATTTTTTGATTAATGGGTATTTTTTCAAGTTCTTGTTTGTTGATCCAATCGATTGAATTAAAAGTTATAAAGGTTGCTTTTCTATGTTCAATTTATTTTCGTACATTTCTAACATACATGTTCACTGCCGACCAAAAGAAACGCCTACTTGATTTTCCTTAAAATGAAAGTTGCAATAAGTTCTTAAATATAATTAATGGTGGTCTCCACCTTATGGTGAAGCAATAACTAATATGAAAGTCCATTGAAATCGTGGAAAACAGTGATTCGAGTCGATAACATTCATGAAAACCACGCCAAATGAAGACGGCTATTTTCGGTTGATTCACTTGCTCACCGTAACCACTTACATCTGTAGCATCATCACCACTTTACTGCGAATGTGTACCTATATTGTTGCTCGTGGTTGTATGAAAATCTTTTAAAAATGTTTTTCTGACCAAGCACTGATCAAAAACTGAACAATTATTGTTTTCTCATTTCAACAATCGCCATTCTTTCGTGACATGAACTTCTGAAATTCAAATATTTTATGCAGAAATGGTGCAACTTCATTATGCTATAATATTGCTAGTCTGTTCATTATAGTTTTTACGATATCTGATAAGATATCTAGTAGGCGTTTCTTTTGGCCGACAGTGTATATACAATTGACCTATCAACACAAAGTCATGGAATATTAATCATAGCTGACATTATCTTAATTAACATATTCAACTTAAAAACATATAACATGAATACCAAAATATTAAATGATAATTGAGTTATGTATAATTTTGTATATATGTACAAAATGTATATGACGTTTTGATGTCAAATTTAAAATGGGACATTTTAAAATGTTAATGTGCTTATCTATATTATTCAAATATAAAATCGTATTATTTTCATTAAATCATTTACTTCATCAGAGTATCTGAGTAATTTCGTTTGTCATAGTGAAGAAAAGTGCCGGTTTACCGTGAAACCACTTTCTACCATTGGTCTATATCTCATTGACAATACCACGCTCATTAATTTAAAAGCATTGGTTTAAAAATAATTTTTGAAAGTATTCCGTGGTTAATATACAATTCTGCATTGAAATCATTGATGTTAACATTTGCATCTGCTCTTAAAGGTAATTTGTTGATATATTTAGGATCATTATCAGATATTGCTTCGTTTAAATCGAAATTCATTTACTTCTGAATTTGTAGTTATAATTATTATGTTGCCTATTGTACATCATTGAATATTTTGCACCCATTGCTTGGTTTAATAGAACTTGTAAAATACAGGAATTAAGAGGCATGAACATATTTTTATGTAGTGTGGTATTTGTTTCTTTTGCAAATTACGGCATATTCTTAAAAAAAGTGTTTTGCAGGTGTATCTATTTTGAATTGTTCATACGTGTACGTGTTTCCTTTGTCGTCAACCAAATTAGTTGTAGAACACACCCCTGCCTTCAATAGTGCATCGGCTTATTACCAAATTAGTTGTAGAACACACCCCTGCCTTCAATAGTGCATCGGCTTATTACCAAATTAGTTGTAGAACACACCCCTGCCTTCAATAGTGCATCGGCTTATTACCAAATTAGTTGTAGAACACACCCCTGCCTTCAATAGTGCATCGGCTTATTACCAAATTAGTTGTAGAACACACCCCTGCCTTCAATAGTGCATCGGCTTATTACCAAATTAGTTGTAGAACACACCCCTGCCTTCAATAGTGCATCGGCTTATTCGTAGGTGTTGTAGAACACACCCCTGCCTTCAATAGTGCATCGGCTTATTACCAACTTGTAGGTGTCAGTTTGGCAAAGTGGTTTTGTGCTTGTCTTTTTTTATTCATGTAATTTCCCCATGCTACAAGTTGTAGAAAATCTCTCCAATAGAAAATTCTCTTATACAAGTTAAATAGTTGTTGATAGAATTTGCAAACATCTCTCTATGTCAGAATATTAGTCCACATGTTTCAAGGTAACACATTTCTTTTATAGTTATTTTATTTCTCGTACATTTCGTTTCAAACATGTTTTATTCATAAGAAAATGATTGGTTACAAGTTACACAACTTAGAACATCCTATCCTAAGTATTTACATATGTATATTATTTACATTGTTGAAATTGAAATTGAAATAATTTCATGTATTATTTATATGTAAAACTTAGGATATACTTAGAGCTAAATATCTAAAAAAAAAAATGAAGCACCATATCTAAAGCATTCCTTTGTCGATCTGTTGCAAGATAAAAATGATGAGATTTTATATATATCATGTCCAGAAAATTATTAACTCCAGGATTTAGAGCTACAATGACTTGCTGCACACACTATTAGCCTGAATCGTGGGCCTAACTATACTGAATAAAAACCGTCTGTCTGTCTATTTACATTATTGATACAAAATTGACAGAAGGCAATAGTTAAAAGGTAGAAGAGTGGGGGAAAAACCATAATTCAGAGCACCTTTTAAATTAAGAAATGTAGGTTTGAACGATTCAAAATATGTTCTGATTTGCTTGAACCTTAAGTTTTGCATTGTCACGTAGAAGTAACTCACAAGTTTTATTCAAAGTAGTGATACTGCGAACATTGTAATTCTTTGTGCAGTATATAAGTTACACTCCAATAGATATAGGTAGAAATTTTCACAAACATTTCGTACATTTTAGGTTTAGTAACTGTCATTTATCCTGTAACAAGAACTAGAACTGGAATATAATCTGCAACGTGATTGATTACTGAGATAAACTACCACAGGTAAACGTTATACAACATAAGTGGTTTGCGGCTGTTTTCTTTGGAATAAAAGCGTTATGATAATACTCTTAGACTTGCTCAAACCTCGTCCAATCCTACCCTAGTGTACAGACAAACAGCATTCCCTTTAATTCATGATCCCGAAATTATATACTTTCCCATTCATCATTCATTAGAGATGATATTTAATGCTTCTAATTCTAAACAGTCTACTGAACATGATAAAATATGTTGACATCAGTTTTCATTTGAAGCAAACCAAATCTCTGCAAAGTGTTTCAGTTATATACAATTGCACTTGTAAGGTATTAAAGCCACAAAACAAAATTATGTTCATTGGCAGGAAGTAAACAGTATTTACCCGATGTACACAACTCCATCCCGGGTCAAACCACAGACGAAAATGAGCTGCAATTACTCTCATTGTAAAACAGGTTCAAGTTATTTGGTGCGAGTATGGAGGCGAGGACATGGGGTGGTGGGGTGGTGGGGTGGTGGGGAGGTGGGGAGATGGGGAGATGGGGAGATGGGGAGGTTTGGTGATGGGAAGGTGGGAGGGTGGGGAGCTAAACATTTAGTTGGATGAAATGCTCATAGTTAATTATTTTGACCTTAAGATAGGAAGCGTTGTTATTTACACAGATTGATGAATTCATTTTGCATTCAATAAATGACATTTTATTTCCTTTATGTAAATAATAATACCGCAATTTTTTATTTTTTTTAAATAATGAAGTTTATTTCGGCTAGAATGATATGTGTTTATACCTGTTTCACACGAATGAAATGTTGTTAGAAAAGGGTCATCAAAGAAAAAAAAGAACGAAGAACAAATGATATGGTTGCATAATACTGCAGATGTACGTTCTGAATCTCGGATAATTTAAATCTAAAATCTCATTTATAGTTTTACAAGGACGTTTTGAAAAAGTTCACCCATTCTTCATAATTTGTTTTGCAGACAAACGAGTGACTCATGATAGGATGGTTGGATAACATGGAGTTCGCTATTTCACTTTCAGGGGATGTTTATTGTATATCATGATAATGCATTTTTCAAAACGTTGTTTGTTTATATCGTTATATGCGCTATGTGCAGTTTTATGTCTTGGCTTGTTAATAAAATGGTCTTTAGTTTTGATTATTACAACATTATTTTTAAATGTCGAAAAAGGTGTTCACACGTTTCCCCCTATTAGTTTAGTTCAGTTATATATGCTTATACAATCGTCACCTAAATCCCCAGGTACATGAAAGTGTGGTATATCCCTCTGATAGCGGACCTAAATGTCACATGGTAATGATAGGTTCGTGGTACATTTCAAGGATATGATGACGACATTTCCTACTCGGTTATCATTCTGACAATGTGCACTTTAATGCACTGATACACTTCTATTGGTGAATAGATTCCATGAGTAACTTGTTTATACCCAATAACAGGAAGTACTCAAGTATATACTATTCATCTATCAGAGCCTAATGATGTGAACAGAAACTGTGATAGTGAGAATAACATCTAATCTAAATACCTTTGTAGAACTATTGACAGTCTGTGGTAAGCCAGTTGATGCAAGTCTGTGGTAAGCCATTTGATGCAAGTTTGTGGTAAGCCAGTTGATGCAAGTCTGTGGTAAGCCAGTTGATGCAAGTCTGTGGTAAGCCATTTGATGCAAGTTTGTGGTAAGCCAGTTGATGCAAGTCTGTGGTAAGCCAGTTGATGCAAGTCTGTGGTAAGCCAGTTGATACAAGTTTGTGGTAAGCCAGTTGATGCAAGTTTGTGGTAAGCCAGTTGATGCGAGTCTGTGGTAAGCCAGTTGATACAAGTTTGTGGTAAGCCAGTTGATGTAAGTCTGTGGTAAGCCAGTCGATGCAAGTTTGTGGTAAGCCAGTTGATGCAAGTTATGGTAAGCCAGTTGATGCAAGTTTGTGGTAAGCCAGTCGATGCAAGTTTGTGGTAAGCCGGTTGATGCAAGTTTGTGGGAAGCCAGTTGATGCAAGTTTGTGGTAAGCCATTTGATGCAATTTTGTGGATACATTTTTCTTTTCGGGTGCCTATACCTACGTCTCCATTTATAATCTATAAATTTTATTTCGTATATAATAACCTGACTTGAAAATAACATACACATATATTTTATATCAGAAAATGTTTGTTCAAATGTAAAGATGCAGGATATTATTCGCAAATAGAACATATGGAGTAGCTACAATAATGTATTTGTTTCATAGTTAATAATTTGATTCTCCTTCCTCATGATAACTAGATGATTAATTGTAATAAATCCTTCAACTGAAGCAGGTCTGTGTACATGTACTTCAACTGAACCAGGTCTGTGTACATGTACTTCAACTGAACCAGGTCTGTGTACATGTACTTCAACTGAACCAGGTCTGTGTACATGTACTTCAACTGAACCAGGTCTGTGTACATGTACTTCAACTGAACCAGGTCTGTGTACATGTACTTCAACTGAACCAGGTCTGTGTACATGTACTTCAACTGAACCAGATCTGTGTACATGTACTTCAACTGAACCAGATCTGTGTACATGTACTTCAACTGAACCAGATCTGTGTACATGTACTTCAACTGAACCAGGTCTGTGTACATGTACTTCAACTGAAGCAGATCTGTGTACATGTACTTCAACTGAAGCAGATCTGTGTACATGTACTTCAACTGAACCAGATCTGTGTACATGTACTTCAACTGAACCAGGTCTGTGTACATGTACTTCAACTGAACCAGGTCTGTGTACATGTACTTCAACTGAACCAGATCTGTGTACATGTACTTCAACTGAACCAGATCTGTGTACATGTACTTCAACTGAACCAGATCTGTGTACATGTACTTCAACTGAAGCAGATCTGTGTACATGTACTTCAACTGAACCAGGTCTGTGTACATGTACTTCAACTGAAGCAGGTCTGTGTACATGTACTTCAACTGAACCAGATCTGTGTACATGTACTTCAACTGAACCAGGTCTGTGTACATGTACTTCAACTGAACCAGATCTGTGTAATGTACTTCAACTGAAGCAGATCTGTGTACATGTACTTCAACTGAACCAGATCTGTGTACATGTACTTCAACTGAAGCAGGTCTGTGTACATGTACTTCAACTGAACCAGATCTGTGTACATGTACTTCAACTGAACCAGGTCTGTGTACATGTACTTCAACTGAAGCAGGTCTGTGTACATGTACTTCAACTGAACCAGATCTGTGTACATGTACTTCAACTGAAGCAGGTCTGTGTACATGTACTTCAACTGAACCAGATCTGTGTACATGTACTTCAACTGAAGCAGGTCTGTGTACATGTACTTCAACTGAACCAGGTCTGTGTACATGTACTTCAACTGAACCAGGTCTGTGTACATGTACTTCAACTGAACCAGGTCTGTGTACATGTACTTCAACTGAACCAGGTCTGTGTACATGTACTTCAACTGAACCAGATCTGTGTACATGTACTTCAACTGAACCAGATCTGTGTACATGTACTTCAACTGAAGCAGGTCTGTGTACATGTACTTCAACTGAACCAGATCTGTGTACATGTACTTCAACTGAACCAGGTCTGTGTACATGTACTTCAACTGAACCAGATCTGTGTAATGTACTTCAACTGAAGCAGATCTGTGTACATGTACTTCAACTGAACCAGATCTGTGTACATGTACTTCAACTGAAGCAGGTCTGTGTACATGTACTTCAACTGAACCAGATCTGTGTACATGTACTTCAACTGAACCAGGTCTGTGTACATGTACTTCAACTGAAGCAGGTCTGTGTACATGTACTTCAACTGAACCAGATCTGTGTACATGTACTTCAACTGAAGCAGGTCTGTGTACATGTACTTCAACTGAACCAGATCTGTGTACATGTACTTCAACTGAAGCAGGTCTGTGTACATGTACTTCAACTGAACCAGGTCTGTGTACATGTACTTCAACTGAAGCAGGTCTGTGTACATGTACTTCAACTGAACCAGGTCTGTGTACATGTACTTCAACTGAACCAGGTCTGTGTACATGTACTTCAACTGAACCAGGTCTGTGTACATGTACTTCAACTGAACCAGGTCTGTGTACATGTACTTCAACTGAACCAGGTCTGTGTACATGTACTTCAACTGAACCAGGTCTGTGTACATGTACTTCAACTGAACCAGGTCTGTGTACATGTACTTCAACTGAACCAGGTCTGTGTACATGTACTTCAACTGAACCAGGTCTGTGTACATGTACTTCAACTGAACCAGGTCTGTGTACATGTACTTCAACTGAACCAGGTCTGTGTACATGTACTTCAACTGAACCAGGTCTGTGTACATGTACTTCAACTGAACCAGGTCTGTGTACATGTACTTCAACTGAACCAGGTCTGTGTACATGTACTTCAACTGAACCAGGTCTGTGTACATGTACTTCAACTGAACCAGATCTGTGTACATGTACTTCAACTGAACCAGGTCTGTGTACATGTACTTCAACTGAACCAGGTCTGTGTACATGTACTTCAAACGATAAAGGTATTGATTAGAGGTTCATTTAGTAAACGATCCAAATATATTATATAAGTATTGCATGGTTCATCATTTTTCATATTAATCAGGTCACTAAGTATGCCTATCGTTTCAAATCAAGAATTTTTTACGTAATGACACGTCGATTCGTACGAAGTGATCAACGTAATAACAATACAATTCAAATTGAGTATTTGAAGTTTGATTTCCTTTGTTTCAACTTTCACAGCATTCACAACATTCAAAGTTCCCAGCTAACACCTACCATGACCACTCGATACAGTATATATTACGAATAAAGTACTGAACACAACTCATCAAGTACTGAACCACACATGATTCAGATTTCAACACAAAATGTAGGGCAAAGAGGTGTGACATTTCAGTTGGATAATTCACTTCTGTGACTAGTTCCATAGTATATGTTTCGTTGATGCTGATTAGCGATAATCATATCTTGTGCAAGTGCTCAGTTGATAAAGCTATCAAGTTTATGTCCATCATATCTCCCAGATACTAGGTGATAAGCAGGGCGGGAGAGGTAGGACGAGAGGAAAGAAAACTCGTTCATAGCGTTTCAAAAATGTTGAACTCATTTTGAAATATTTACGTTATTATCATGGCAAATAACAACATATGCAAATGTACCAGATTATAAATGTAAGCAACATGTGTCAGATTACAGATGAACATACTATGTTGCATTGTTTATGAGCTCTATTATCTGCTGACACAAATCAGTGACAAGTATTTCACTCGATTCAGATACACCTCATCTACAACGATCTGTATATCACCTACAATAATTAAAGTGGGAAACTGTAAACCTCTCGTACAACACTATAACAATCAATGCCATGCCGATTAAAAGTGCTGTTGATAATCAAATTAGCTAATCATAAGAAAGGTATAATGATCTGGAAGGAAAAGCTGCAATTTTGAAAATATAGACCTCGATCATCCAGACAGGTGTTTAAGCCTGTATCCCAACATATCGAGAACGCTATTAACACATTATACTACAATGTTGTCATACTTACCCCAGCTATGTACATGGACACTGTGCAGTCAGTGAACACTATTACAGCAGCTGTGCAACTGAGTGCTATATGTGCAAGTTGTAATCAACGCATATGGCCATGTGTTCCTCGCCAGAAGGAGCAACGGTTACATCCTACCCTGTTAAAACATATAGCCTCGACAAAAACTATATTCAAAACAATTTGTGAATGATTTTGTCAAGTTATTTCTTGTTATTAAATGTATATTTGAATCTTCCTGCTAGAGTTCTGGTTCTAGTTCTTGTTCTTGCACTTGCTAGAGTTACGGTTCTTGTAATTGCCAAATGGAATGTTTTCCGTACTAGAAACATATACAGAGAATACTAAACGATGTCCTGTTTAATAACATATTTATGAAACGAGTGAGTGGTTTGGTATTTTACGAGCGAAAGCGAGTTAAATACCAATACCATCTCACGAGTTTCATAAATATGTTATTAAACAGGACAGAGTTTAGTATTTTATTTATTAATCACCCAACATTAACAAAATAATGCGCAAACGAAAGGCCGGTTCGAGTGCATTATGCCAGCATAACTAGGTCAGGCGTATGAATACATTGTAATGAGGCTGCTGTCATTCCGTTTTACGTTAACACTGAACAACGATCTAAAACAATTGAAGATCAACACGATTTTACGAACCAAACATCATATTTAATGAAAAAACAACAACTTGACATAACTTTTTGAATCACAAATTTCAATTCTCGGGATTATTTTTTAAGTGCGTGGTATCATAGCTTTCAAGTTGTGCACCGCCTCGAAGAAGCGTGGCTGTTCGTGTGGCACGAACGTTTGAAACAGTTTGAAAAGTTTTAAGAAGTATGAAAGTTAACATGGACCACTGAGTTGTTTATTGGTCCTGCAAAGATAGGACCAAGGGATTGCATTTGAGAACGGCTAACATTTAGAGTGTTTGTGTTTGTACTTTGCTGCAAATTTGAAACACTTGCTCGATTGGGACCAATGTCAACAACAGTATACTCCCGTGACCCCGCATCAGCTGGACGGTTGATCAAGTCGCTGATTTGACGATGTTGATTGTCAGAGATGTGAGAATAATTGTTTATACTCTGCAAGTTCTTGTGACCACTAATTTGTATAATTATTTATTATTTAGATATCAATGCTGCGATAGTCATTTAAAAGGATATTGTAAAAGTAAAAATGTCTGAAATAATGCTACTTCGAGATGTTGTGATTGACAGCTGACATTGTTTTGGTCACGTTACTTTGGTCATGTGACCAAGTGCAAGTAGTTCCGGCAGCACGCGATGTTATTACACTAAGTGTAATAACACGGTAGATTTATTACACTGCGATATCTTCAACGGGTGATTTATAATTAGTATTATTGTTAGAGGAGTTGTTCATATACTTGTTAGAGGAGTGGTTGTTTTACTTGCTAGATGTCTAGTTATTGTACTTGCTAGAGGAACGGCCCGTGTAGTCGCTAGAGGTCTAGTTCTTCTACATGCTAGAGGTTTAGTTCTTCTACATGCTAGAGGTCTAGTTTTTCTACATGCTAGAGGAATGGTTCTAGGATGTTCTAAGGTAGTGGTTCGTCGACATGCTGGAGGAGTTGATCTTTTACTGGCTAGGGGTTTAGTTCTTGTACTTGCTAGAGATCTAGTTCTTGTTCGTATTAGAGGTCTAGTTCTTGTACTTGCTAGGGTCTAGTTCTTGTACTGGTTAGGGGTCTAGTTCTTGTACTGGCTAGGGGTATAGTTCGTGTACTTATTAGAGGTCTAGTTCTTGTACTTATTACAGGTCTAGTTCTTGTACTTGCTAGAGATCTAGTTCTTGTACTTATTAGAGGTCTAGTTCTTGTACTTATTAGAGGTCTAGTTCTTGTACCGGCTAGGGGTCTAGTTCTTGTACTTATTAGAGGTCTACTTATTGTACTTGCTAGGGTCTAGTTCTTGTACTTATTAGAGGTCTAGTTCTTGTACTTGCTAGGGTCTAGTTCTTGTACTTATTAGAGGTCTAGTTCTTGTACTTATTAGAGATCTAGTTCTTGTACTGGCTAGAGATCTAGTTCTTGTACTTATTAGAGGTCTACTTATTGTACTTGCTAGGGTCTAGTTCTTGTACTTATTAGAGGTCTAGTTCTTGTACTAATTAGAGATCTAGTTCTTGTACTGTTTAGGGGTCTAGTTCTTGTATTTATTAGAGGTCTAGTTCTTGTACTGGCTAGGGGTCTAGTTCGTGTACTTATTAGAGGTCTAGTTCTTGTACTTATTAAAGGTCTAGTTCTTGTACTTGCTAGAGATCTAGTTCTTGTACTTATTAGAGGTCTAGTTCTTGTACTGGCTAGGGGTCTAGTTCTTGTACTTATTAGAGGTCTAGTTCTTGTACTTATTAGAGGTCTAGTTCTTGTACTTATTAGAGGTCTAGTTCTTGTACCGGCTAGGGGTCTAGTTCTTGTACTTATTAGAGGTCTACTTATTGTACTTGCTAGGGTCTAGTTCTTGTACTTATTAGAGGTCTAGTTCTTGTACTTGCTAGGGTCTAGTTCTTGTACTTATTAGAGGTCTAGTTCTTGTACTTATTAGAGATCTAGTTCTTGTACTGGCTAGAGATCTAGTTCTTGTACTTATTAGAGGTCTACTTATTGTACTTGCTAGGGTCTAGTTCTTGTACTTATTAGAGGTCTAGTTCTTGTACTAATTAGAGATCTAGTTCTTGTACTGGTTAGGGGTCTAGTTCTTGTATTTATTAGAGGTCTAGTTCTTGTACTGGCTAGGGGTCTAGTTCGTGTACTTATTAGAGGTCTAGTTCTTGTACTTATTAAAGGTCTAGTTCTTGTACTTGCTAGAGATCTAGTTCTTGTACTTATTAGAGGTCTAGTTCTTGTACTGGCTAGGGGTCTAGTTCTTGTACTTATTAGAGGTCTAGTTCTTGTACTTATTAGAGGTCTAGTTCTTGTACTTGCTAGAGATCTAGTTCTTGTACTTATTAGAGGTCTAGTTCTTGTACTTATTAGAGATCTAGTTCTTGTACTTAATAGAGGTCTAGTTCTTGTACTTGCTAGGGATCTAGTTCTTGTACTTATTAGAGGTCTAGTTCTTGTACTGGCTAGGGGTCTAGTTCTTGTACTTATTAGAGGTCTAGTTCTTGTCCTTGCTAGAGATCTACTTCTTGTACTTATTAGAGGTCTAGTTCTTGTACTTATTAGATGTCTTGTTCTTGTACTAGCTAGGGGTCTAGTTCTTGTACTTATTAGAGGTCTAGTTCTTGTACTTGCTAGGGGTCTAGTTCTTGAACTTGCTAGGGTCTAGTTCTTGAACTGGCTAGGGGTCTAGTTCTTGTACTTGCTAGAGATCTACTTCTTGTACTTATTAGAGGTCTACTTCTTGTACTTATTAGAGGTATACTTCTTGTACTTATTAGAGGTCTAGTTCGTGTACTTGCTAGGGGTCTAGTTATTGTACTTGCTAGGGTCTAGTTCTTGAACTGGCTAGGGGTCTCGTTCTTGTACTTATTAGAGGTCTAGTTCTTGTACTTGCTAGAGATGTAGTTATTGTACTTGCTAGAGATCTAGTTCTTGTACTTATTAGAGGTCTAGTTCTTGTACTTATTAGAGGTCTAGTTCTTGTACTGGCTAGGGGTCTAGTTCTTGTACTGGCTAGGGGTCTAGTTCTTGTACTTATTAGAGGTCTAGTTCTTGTACTTGCTAGAGATCTAGTTATTGTACTTATTAGAGGTCTTGTTCTTGTACTTGCTAGGGCTTTAGTTATTGTACTTATTAGAGGTCTTGTTCTTGTACTTGCTAGGGCTTTAGTTCTTGTACTTGCTAGGGGTCTAGTTCTTGTACTGGCTAGGGGAATAGTTCTTGTACTTGCTAGGGGACTAGTTCTTGTACTTGCTAGGGGTCTAGTTCTTGTACGTATTAGAGGTCTAGTTCTTGTACTTGCTAGGGGTCTAGTTATTGTACTTGCTAGGGGTCTAGTTATTGTACTTGCTAGGGGTCTAGTTCTTGTACGTATTAGAGGTCTAGTTCTTGTACTTGCTAGGGGTCTAGTTCTTTTACTTGCTATGGGTCTAGTTCTTGTACGTATTAGAGGTCTAGGTCTTGTAGTTACTAGAGGTCTAGTTCTTGTACTAGCTAGAGGTCTACTTCTTGTACTGGCTAGGGGTCTAGTTCGTATACTTATGAGAGGTCTAGTTCTTGTACTTATTAGAGGTCTAGTTCTTGTACTTGCTAGGGGTCTAGTTATTGTACTTGCTAGGGGTCAGTTCTTGTACTTGCTATGGGTCTAGTTCTTGTACGTATTAGAGGTCTAGGTCTTGTAGTTACTAGAGGTCTAGTTCTTGTACTAGCTAGAGGTCTACTTCTTGTACTGGCTAGGGATCTAGTTCGTATACTTATTAGACGTCTAGTTCTTGTACTTATTAGAGGTCTAGTTCTTGTACTTGCTAGGGGTCTAGTTATTGTACTTGCTAGGGGTTTAGTTCTTGTACTTGCTAGAGGTCTAGTTCTTGTACTTATTAGAGATCTAGTTCTTGTACTTGCTAGAGGTCAAGTTCTTGTACTTGCTAGGGGTCCAGTTCTTGTACTTGCTAGGGGTCTAGTTCTTGTACTTGCTAGGGGTCTAGTTCTTGTACTTGCTAGAGGTCCAGTTCTTGTACTTGCTAGAGGTCCAGTTCTTGTACTTGCTGGGGTTCTAGTTCTTGTACTTGCTAGGGGTCTACTTCTTGTACTTGCTGGGGTTCTAGTTCTTGTACTTGGTAGGGGTCTAGTTCTTGTACTTGCTAGGGGTCTAGTTCTTGTACTTGCTAGAGGTCCAGTTCTTGTACTTGCTGGGGTTCTAGTTCTTGTACTTGCTAGGGGTTTAGTTCTTGTACTTGCTGGGGTTCTAGTTCTTGTACTTGCTGGGGGTCTAGTTCTTGTACTTGCTGGGGGTCTAGTTCTTGTACTTACTAGGGGTCTAGTTCTTGTATATACTAAACATGTAGTCCTTGTATTTACTAGAGAAATGCTTCCAACACTTTCTCAAGGCACACGTTTTGTACTTACCTGATGAAACATTCTTGTACCTGCGTAAATATTCCTTCACTCACTTGACGAATATTTCACAATGTGTAATTGATGATTTAACACTAGAGCAATGATTCATAAACCTACTGGAGTCATAATTCTTTCAATTGCTAAAGGGTGTGTACTTGTACTTGATGACTTAACTATAAACTTCCATTATACATGTACCATGAGGAAAACAACTCGTAGTTAACATTAATAAATAACACCTCGTGTACCGCACCTGACCCGCTGTGTCCAACCTTGTGTAAAGAGTTATGTGATTTCAGTGATGTGTAGACAAGTGTACACACCTGACCAGCTACATCTAACCCTGAGGAAACAATTCATGCTATGTTCCTTTAGTAGACACGAGATTATATATAATTGTGATACTGATTTACGAAATGAACTATCTTATGAAAGATGGTTCTTAACTCTGTGACCTCAGATTCCTGACGACATAGCAAAGACTACTAGTAGTCCGACAAGGAGTTTAAAAAGTCTGCGCGTTTCATATTTCAAAAGTATGTATTATTTGATACATCAATTGATAGATAGAGAATACTAAACGACCTCCCGTTTGATACCATATTTATTAAACGAGTGAGTAGTTTGGTATTTAACGAGCGAAAGCGATTTCGATACCACTGTCATTCACGACTCTCATAAATAAACTGAACGCCAGAGAAACAGAACAGAAATGTTACACCTCTTTATTTAAATATCATGAAAAGTTATGTGCTCAGAGGAACGTGGTTTGTTGTGTTTTAACATCCCATAAGTTAAGCCTGTTGTACTAAAATTACAGACTTGAGAATGTACTGATAATTATGCAATCGCCATAGTAGGTGGGGTCAATTGTCCTTTTTCCGATCACAGAAAAATGGAAGGGAAAATTGTAAATAAGATCATAAAGTGAGCAAAAATATTATTGTCTACTTTGATAATGCATGTCGAACATTTATAAACAATGAGATCAGTTATGTTTTGAATAAGATTTATTCGTTATTTTCCTAAAACATTGACCCAATACTGAGATTTGCAATTTTTCTGTTATTTATATTATATATTATATTTATATATATATGGCTTGAAGATTACGGTGCGGCATTAAGATTGTGATAGTTTAATCATTATGACGTAACGTAAGACGGCGGCACGACATTATTACATAAGGTGTGATAAAATTGAAGATTTATGAAACAATGATATATTCAACGGCTAATTGATAAATATATTGCAATTATAATTCATTACTCGTATGCTGAAAGCTTGTTTTTACACATTACACTATATGCAGTAACACATATTAAAAGATGTCAATAGACATGTACAGGCGCATGGACTATTCTACTGGACCGGAGTAATGTTGTAGGAACATACATGTATTTAATCTGGTTAACCATCGACATCTCCAGCCTTGAACCAATGTATCTCATCGTCTCTTTAGAAGACAAACGGCTATGATTTAGGGTGACGTGAATTTACGAAATAAATCATCTAGAGACTGGTGGTGGTTCACACTTTGACCCAAGATTCCAGGTGGATTTTGCTTTGTCACAATTGTCTATTTCTCAGGTAAAATATGGCGTGCCGCAGGTTGTGTTAGGACATACCAAGGTGTGTTGTATAGATTATAGTGACACTTTGTTTTTGCACAATTTTGATTTATTTAAGAAAAATGATCATGTTGTGAACTTTTGGAATGCAGTCTCAGGGAAATGGAAATTTCGGGGATGTTTGTGTCATAATCTAGACTAGCTTTTATAATAATAATAATAATAATAATAATAATAATGTGGATATTTATAACGTGCTACCTCCAGGTACTAATACCTGCTCATGACGTGACCGACATATTACCCCTGGTTAACCCGAACGAGATTACAACCGGTCGCCTGTCAGGCGCTCAAGGTTCAAATTCAGACTACCATCGTATCATACCAGGTACCCATTTTACTGCTAGGTGGACAGAGGCATACTTCGAACTAAGTCACTTACCCAGGGTGACACCACAAGTCTCCCAACTCATGTCTCAGTGTTGGGCAGGGAATGACCCTTCAAACTCTCAGTTAGCGGGTAACCTACCCATGCGGCGAGCGGCGCCCATTGTTGCTGAACTTCACTGATAGCGGTCAACTGAGCTATGCACAGGACCAGGTGGCTGTGGTCCTGTGCATAGCTGTGTTTTCAATAACTATGATCTGGGAAAGGGTATATATTACAGAGACATTGTGATGTCAAATAGTTGACAGGTGACAGACATTGTGTTAACTCTACTGTCAAAACGATATCAAAAGGAGATATCGCTTGATCTCACACGAGCGATATCTCCTGTGGAACAAAGTTTTTGATGATAAACAATGTTACAATGGTGTGGACACTATAGCCTCATGCGTAAGATTACTTAAATTATGATACTTATACACAGTTTCTAATAATGAATTTTTTAAACAATGCTAAATGTTTTATGTGACACAAATGTGCTATGACACAAAAGCAATAAGTTGTAACCATTACTAAAATAAGTATTACAAGTATTCCTCATGATGCACACAGTTTAAAAGATTCTTCAACAATGATAGATCGCAAACATATGATACATCTTGGAAATGGTTATTCGCGAGTACTCCCCTTTACTCCCATATCCACTGATGTATCGTCACGTTATGCTGAAGGTAGCCTTCTAGGATTATATTGTCTGTGTTTAACTGATGGAGATCCATGCAAATGGAATGCCTACAGCAAAGTGCATATTTTACACATCGGTTGCGAATCTAAAATAATAAATTACGAATAAATATTTTAAATTGTAAAAGATAATTCAGTCAAACAACTCAAACTCGATATATGCCATAACAAGCACAAACATTTGGTCAAATAAAATGAATCTATACTTAAATAGTATGATACATACACAAAACAATGATATAATGTTTCCACGTTCTAACTAAAATTTACAAACATGTTATGGTTATGTTCACGTTTGTTCACATCCTTTAAGTTCTCAAAAATACTATTTGCAAGAACACCATATGTTTCACCACAAGCAGCGTTACACCAACAGGTGCCCATTCAGCTTAACACAGTTTGTAAAGCATTCAACAGTTGAGGTCGTAAAGTTAAATTTCTCACAGTTATCTCAACCACGTACCATGACACTGCACACCTTGTTGTACTTAAACTGTGCACATTCAGTGCAGACTCATTGACACATGCGGAAATCATGCAAATCTGTAATTGCGAAGTAATCGGACAATGATACTAATATAGTAAATATCTGCTATTAAAATTGTATTCTTTATACCAGAACGTCGTGTAACATACATAATTATGCCTATTTTGAGGAATATCTTTTTATCCCTATTATGAACTCTGAAATTATACACTTAAGCTTAAGTGATACATGCGGAAGTCATGCAAATCAATAGTTTAATGTTAGCATTCAGATAGAGTGAGGTCCTTGTACTGCTTGAACCATGTCATATACAAGGTTGTAGTTCATAATACTTTACTCAACCCCACCACACATGTCGCATCAAGAAAAAGCATATATAGTTTTAGGTCTTCACTACCCGTTTCTCACACTGTTTACGATAATACGTGGTCATTTTTAAAGAATAGATAATTAAAAGGAATATTTTAAAGGTGAAACGCATGTATACCAATCACCTCGTGCCCACTGTACACATAAGACACAGTAAAGGTTACTGATAATAGTTGCTCAGAAGTTCTTCATTCCTTAAAAGTCCCATTATATTTAAGGAATGGATAATTTTAACGAGGACATTAACGTACTTAAAACACACTGTCAAAATATTGCTTATCTTACAAATTTTTCAAAATTAATTTTCGATCTAAAAAGAAAAGAATAATAATGGAGCGAGAGAACAACAGGATGACGTCACAAGTGTAATTCAATCGTTGGTAAAATTGCACGGAAAATAGACAACTAGTGATGGTAATGGTTATGGTAATGACAGGGACAATCCGATCTGATTTGATCCTGCTTCGTTCCTTTTTTTAAGACTTTAAATAGATGCATTCACAAGATTTGGATTGGTATAGACAATTCACTAAGGCTTGTTATAACATATCCATTCTTCATAAAAGTAATCATGGCCATTTTCTTTTCTTACTGTGCAGAGTTTACAATGTTACAAGAAACTATTTTGGTCTTTAACCATTCACATTCAAGACAATTGTTTAAGAATATATAAATTAATATACTATATTACTTTTGAAAGATGTCACTTGCATGAATCATTTCAGACGAAGAGAAAATACTATTCTGCTGAATTGACAACGTTCAGTTGATTTTAGTATGTTGCCATATTATCCTAGTAAACACTGCTCTCAATTGGGCCCATTTAGTTTATAAATACCATGCAATTAATGACTCTTTACTAATGTTTGATTGATGCATAATATTATAATATATATTCATTAACAGAGGCAGTCATCCAAAGATACAAATTATCAGTGTATGATTTTCCAGTAATTGTAATACTACATGTGCGGACAAAAGAAACTGTATCGCTCAGTTGTATTTATCATATGCATAATTTTCAAAGTCAAATATCTCGAGTTTTCAACGTCGTACTAGTTTGTGAAATTTTTCCAAAACCATAAATCAGTCAAAGAATACCTCTACGCGGTGATAAAACTCATCTGTTCATATAACACATACGCTGTGTGAAAATCAATAAATGTGCTTCGTCCTGCACACATTTACAACATTTTGAACATGGTAGGGGTCATGTAAATTTCATTTCTTACCCCTGTCTACTATATTTTAGTTAAAAAATAAAACAGTCACCAATTAAGTCATTCAAACTACTGCCGAAAGGTGTTATTGTATCGTGCCATAATCAAATGCATCTCATTTCTTTAAAATATTGAATTAATCGAAAACAAGTGAGTGTTCTACTTTCTTTGCCGGTCAGTTTATAAATATTTGTCAGACATGTAATTCAAATAACACTGCATGCTCATCTCTAACATAAAAGTACGTGTTAGTTAATATATAGTGGGTCGATTAGTATTTTTAAGGCATCGTTACATCTATTCCGTTAATTATTGAATATTTGATGTTGTTAGCGGGAGTTATCGCGTTCATGTATTAATTATATCCCTACAGATACATATGATAACCAAAAACAACTTATAGTGTCATACTTAGTTGAAACGTGAAACGTGAAAGCGTCAACATATTTATATATAAGAACATGAAGATTTTCTGGATAAGAACTTCTTTAATGTGAAAATACACGACGTTTCGGAGTACATACTTACTCCTTCATCAGGTGGAATGTAAGGAAATAGCAAAATATGGTACATTTATATGGCAAACAAAACAATGGTGAGGAAACTCAATCAGGGGGATTAACATGCATGAGAATGGTATACAATGGGGATTTGTAATACAAACATGATGGAGATGAAGTATGAGAATGATGAGGATTTGCAATACAAACATGATGGGGAGTAAGTAGATAAACAATGGCATGTAGGCTTTATTGAAGATGTAAATAATAACACATGATGATGAAACGAGGGAGGACAGGACTTTGGTATAAAAAAAATCATTATTATAACCTTTCTCCATGTTGATGATCCCAACACAATGATTGCATTTTGATGAATCATTTCAAATTAAGATTAAAAAAAAACACATACTAACAAAAAAGTCCAACGTATTTATATCATATGTTCATCCAAAATAAACTCTTCGTATCTGAAATTCTCATGTATTGAAATACTACTTTTTTCTTTCATACACTATCACAAATGAATGTAAAATCCATGGCCTTTTTGGAAGTACTACGATAGTGACTGAATTATGTGCGTGCGTATAGTGCGTATTGTGCGTATTGTGCGTATTGAAGGTCGCTACGTACATGGGAACATCTCAATGAACAATATTAACACGACTGCAATTCATCAAAACTCCCAAGGCCTATATCCAGTCTTCGCATTCATATTCTTCTGACACAGTTTTTGATAGATCTTTTCAAAGGAAATGTTTACAATACTTACAATGCTTACAATGCTTACAATGCTTACAATGCTTACGAACCAAGTAAATCATAAAAAGTTAAATTAATATATAAACAGTCAATATAGAAAATAATGACATTAACAATTTGTTAGCTAATTTCACACAATCCAGAGACAAGTAATCGACGGATGGGTTCTGTTTGTTCGACAATTAAGGTGGACATTTCTTTTAAAAGAACAATGGATACTGTCCCTTTAAACGAGGTAACACTTGCGGTTTAGATGTAACCTTTTGGGATATCAAGGCGCATTACCTTTACTGATAATAATCTACACAATTTTTTTTCATTTCTTAAAAAAATACATTTTTCCCATAATTTAAAAATACATAATGTTTCCTTTTACTAAATCTTACAATACGAAGCGCAACTAACACGAGTACAAACGGTTTGTGGTTTTCTATCTTTGACCCCCTATGGAGACTTTAAAGAAATAGAAATTGCGCTTTGAATAGAGCTGCATGTTGCTCAGTTCGGCAGGTAAATTTATGTAAATCTTTCATCAAGACTGTATGATATCTACCGTGCAAAATCTCACCAGACGAAGTCAAGGTGTTGGTATGTAACACTGCCTCCTTTATTTGCTTCTTGTCTATTGTTATGAACTAGATTTACTCACAAAAGCAAGCGAATCTTCAGCTTAGGGGAATAAGATGATTTTGGACCGTACTTCCGCAGTTTTACAAAATTAGGATTTAATGTATATTTTGTTAGTAAATTCATGATCCTGTTTGATGCACATAAATTTATTTTTTTATGAAAATGAAAAAGTCTATAATTCAGTTTGAGAGCGATGATTCTTGGTGTTAAATATAACTTTCAAATGATATAATATCACTAATTGTGTGTATAGACTCTCTTATCGTTTGTCACCTGACACCATTTTTACTCGTTTGAATATGAATTTTGTTCGTTCAACATTTATAAAAATGCGAACCTGAATTAGTGAACAAAAAGTCATTCTATTTGACTCTTAAGTAGTGTTAAATCTTAAAAGAGATATCGATGTTCAATCAATGTTGCCTCATTAAATGTAAATCAAATCTTTCTTTAAACATAACATGCTAGTCATATGTGAAAGGAAACAGGCCTGTAGTGAACATCTGGTAGATTCGCATCTACATTATATATTTCGGAATAAACAAGACAGATTATACAAGAAACTTGTGAAACTGTTTTATTTACTGTCTCTCCCATTTAGTCCATACAGATAGTGAAATACACAATTGCCAATTATAGTTGCCGGTCTAACAATAATGTGGAAAGTGGGATAATCGTTCTTCACCTGTTATCTGTTGCATTTGTTAGACCAAAGATTTCTACAGATGAAAATGGAAATGTGTTTAAATTGATTAGTGCTGTATGTCATCTCTATTACATCAGTATCAGTTACAGGCAACAAAGTTCAGCTACTCTTGAAGTGAAGCTATTTTACACATGAATAAATCTTACCTCTTCCTTTATATATATATATATATATATATATATATATATATATATATATATATATATATATATATATATATAATATATAGATATATATATATATAGCATGTGCATTTTTAGACATATATGTATGTATATATAATAAGGTCGGGAAAGGGGACACAATTTCAGATATCCCGTGCGATGGTTGATTTTCGTGGTGTATACTTGTCTTCATTGGAGGTCACGTGGCTATCGAGATGCCATCTTGTGATTTCGTATCATAACCGTATTATATTCGTCTGTCCATCGGTATTCACTTTGAAAATGTCACGTCAAAGATGTTGCTCGTTCTCCCGACGTTTCTCACTACCCATTGCGAAATTGCGTTTTTTTCAATTTTGGAAAATAATGTTGTGTCAAAATCGGCAAAGTGTGGAACCTGCTACAACTAGGGCGGGAAGAAAACTTATGATTCAGGTAAAGATGCTATTAGTAGGTATGATATCAAATATTTATGTGATAGTTGTGTGTGAACGATATTTTTCACTTTATTTCTCCCAAGCATATTTAAATTTTTTTTTATCCCCTGTGTATTATCTGAATACCCCATGTTTAAAGGATCGATTGTGTCAAAGTATCTCATTTGTGCAGACGTCAGGAACCCATTGGGGCAAACATAATTATTCATGAAGATACATTTCTAATGCAAATCACGAAAGTCAAATTCTATTAATTTACATCCTCATAACATTTGTGTAACATATGGAAGTGTACGGGCATGTGGTTTTCGGTACACACTTTACCGTAGGTTACCATTGCACAAAGAAATATGCAAATCACATTGACATGCATCAAGCTAACATATGATCTACGATTCAAATTCAACTGCCTGGTGTTAATATCAATTGTACATTTCCATGAAATGAACACCTGCAATATGATTGCCTCCATTATGGCTATTAATGCACTAAAGAAGCACCGTCAACAGTCATGTCAATCCCGTGTAAACACAAGTCTATGGCAGTGTTTTGTCCACACGGTAAGTTACAATGTATTTCAACAGTACCAACGAACCACTGAATTATACAGTATACAGTGTCATGAAATGTATTGACCTGTCAAGGTTGAATGTATCAATTAGGGAAATTGAAATGCAAGAAAGATCTCAAAGATGTCAAATGTCTGCGAATAAGTTGTAGATATGTTCAACTGTTATTCCTAATTTCATTTTGAGGTAATGGATTGCCAGCACCTAACACTGCGTAACAGTGCCGGTGGCAGACAGTTCAAGACATCTGGGTGTACCATTCCTGAGCAATATATCCGTGGAACACCATGTTCACAATTTGACACAGAATTTGTTCCACCAAATTGGAAGGATACAGTATCTTCTAGACGCCGCAAAAAGTAAACCCTAAATAAAAACATTTATCACTTCACGGTTTGACTGTTCAAACACACTTTGTTTCAACACACTTTGTTCCAACACAATTTTGTTCCAACACACACTTTGTTCCAACACACTTTGTTCCAACACACACTTTGTTCCAAGACACTTTGTTCCAAGACACTTTGTGCCAACACCTCAGTTGCCCTCATGTCAAAGTTACAGAGAATAAGAAAATGCCGCAGATCGCATTATCTCAAGAAAGAAACGATTTGACCACATCTCACATGTTCTCAGATCTCTCAACTTGCTTCCAATCAAACGACGCATCGCCTTCAAGATTCTCAGAACTGCATCTATGATGAACATTCCTATTCATATCTTAAGGATCTTATCAATCTCCACAACGCAAGTCGATCTTCGCTCCAGCGACCGGTACTTGCTTTTCACTCTTTCTCTTCTCCTCCATAGTGGCCCCCTGTCTCTGGATCAGTCAAACACTTTCACTTAGGATGTCTATGTTCACAAAAGTTCAAATTTATTTTCAAAACTCATCTTTGTAACTAAACGTTCCAATGACCCTAACACCAGTGTTCAGTGCCACATACATGTAACATCTTCTGAATGGAATTTCAGCGCTATGTAAATCAATTGTTATTATTAATGCAGTATGTTTAATGGACAATGTTTGAATCGTGCTTTAGTTTCATGAATAGAGACTAAAAGAGTCGTATTCTTATTTTTTCCCACAAAATGTTCCGGAAAGTATATCATTATGGTACAGACAGGTACAATTTACGAGAATTTACCTGGGGCCAATTTACATTACCGATATGCTATTTACAAAAGTGCCGTTTTAGTACATAAAGGTAGCAGAAAATTAAAGTAAATTTACCTATTGCCAAATGTACATAAGCAATCTGTGGCTAGTCGATGCTTGTCACTTAAGTACGCTTCAACCACTTTCAGTCGGATATGCAAACTGATATTTGAATCCAATGTCTGTTTATGTATATTATTATGTGTTATAAATTTACTTATGCTATATACTTGTTCATGTACATGCGACGACAGTAATCAACATACTTAGCTTTTGTCAGGAGTATTTTGGCAAGTTTAAAAGGGAAAACTTGATGACTTGAGTGTCCCTTTGTTACGTAATAGATTTTCGTTTTACAAATACCACAGAACACAATATTCTAGGTGTTATTCCCCATTATCCAAATGAAGCACCAAGAAAGAGAATAAAGATTACAACATGCTGTCACGAGTATGCTTCCTGAAGCATAAAGCTACACAAATATTGAGCACAATGACGCAGAGATTATACACACTTCTCACACTCTTCTGAACATCGATTTCACAGCAAACGTCTATAACTCAGTGTGGGGTATTTACGGTAGATGTGCCTTCTTTATGAGTGATATCAATAAGTGTTGTTAACTACCTGCCAGAACAATATGACTCTCCCATCGACCACCAGGGACTGTCGCCAGGAGACAAGGGCAACTGTACACGTGTAACAATACACACATTTCACTTCATAACCTCTACGTATGTACAAAGAAAAAGTCTTAATTGGTGTATTCAGTGTTCTGTACAGAGGATGTGTGACTCATTCGTTTACAGAAACTAGTACAACCTACGGTCGGCTTGTGCTCAATAGATGGATGGAGTATTGTTTGAGGTTTCTACTATTATCGTTATGTTCTTAAGGGCAGTTGGCTTTGTTGAAGCACCTCCCCAGTTTGCTAACATGTCCCGTGAAGAGATAGACATATAGGATGAGTCATGTTGACAAGCACCCAGTGCTCCTACGAGTCAGTGAAGTGACAACATTAGAGAGAAAACATCTTGTACCCGATGTGTTCCATCTTCAAAAGCTTATTTTCATGTCCAAAGAACAATTCTGAGTGAAAAAAAAAAATGTTTTTCATGCCTTTGATTAAATTTTATTTTTTATTGTAATACTGAAATGATGAAAATGCATACATAATACATTTAAGAGTACAGATAATGTTTATTTGTAAATTATCAAAATGACAATTTTATTTTCTCTCCGCTACATGAAAACTTTTTGGAACTAATTTAAAAAATTTCATCTTTAAGTTCAATACAGTTTACAATAAAAAAAAATGTTTCTTTCCAACTCATCATGTCCATTATTGTATTCAAATGTTTTAATTTTTGACAACTATTTATTTCCTAATGGAAACACGCAATGGAAACTTTATGTTTTGTTTCAGATACATCTACTGTTAACTTTGTTTGACTTCCTCATCACAGAATTTTCCATGCTATACAATAAATGTCTTAGATTGCATTTACATTTAATATCAGATCTTACTCCTTCTCTTCCCATATAGGTTACTCCCTTCAGATTTCAGATCCTAACATCTGTTCTATATCGCTTGAAATCAAGGACTCCAGCAAAATCCCCTAGTGTGAGAAATGGGATCCTCATACTGTATCCCTGCTTATTAACCAATGAAAACACATCTTTCAGCGGCCATGTCAAGGCCTTTGACTCTTAGGGTCTTGCTCATTAGTATAACTATGTCCTTCAAATATGTCTGATGTAAATAACACAAGTGAACAATTTTGGGTATTTGTCTCTGATTAGTTCTTCTTTACTTATAAGCATATTTATGATCAATAGTTTTCACAAAATCATATGGCATATTTCGAGGAAAACTCATTAAACGAGAAAACGCTCATCTTACGTATGTTTTATCATTATGACGTGTCATTGGCAAATGTCGCTTTTACAACGGCGTCGCTGATTGCACAACTAGATTCAATTGCCATAAAATCAGAACACTTCACTTCTGCCCTCGATTTCAAGCGAAAAAGAACAGAGGTTAGGATCTGAAATCTGAAGGGAGTAACCTCTATGGGAAGAGCTTTGAATGGATCTTACCTGACATTCGTTATTTGTAACGCCAAGATTTGACAACGTCTCGACAGGGTCCATCTCTCGTGCCCCTCCATATGCCCATCTCCTACTGTAATTTCATATTGGATCATACAGACGATTTCCTAGCGATATTGTTGATTTTCTGGAATGAAGGAACACTTTCGAACAGCAGTCAGTTCTAAGCCAAACGAGGTATGTAGGTATGATTTAATAAACACGAATCCCAGTAATTTTATTTTTTTAAGGTGCGCTTATTTCTAATTATTTCATTGCGAAACAGTGAACGATTGGGAAGGTTATACTATTATCGAAACATGATCACGTGTAACCACACGGTGATTATTATCACAATTATTTACATTACGTCTATTTTCATCTGATTTTATAGATATTTTAGCTGTGATCAATCTGCAATATATTTACTCGCTTTGATGGTCAGTAAATGAGGTCTGCAAAAACATTTAAGATTTTTTTCTTTTTCTGAAAATGTGAAAATAAAGTCAATTTTAAAATATTTGCTTGTTGATAAAGACGCATAAATGAAATAAGGCGTGGTTTTGTAACCACAATAACCTTATGCAGTTTGTGAGAAAAACTTTATACCAAACTTTTATATAATTATTTTCACTATTATATACATGTATTCTGATCGGTTCATTCGTGTATCACGTCAAAGAAAGTCGGGAAAATCAGGCTGTGGTTGGGAGAAACCTTATTGTGCTTTCACCAAGTTCCACTGAAACCTAATAAATTCCATGAATAATTTCCTCAGATACAGACGTGTTCCATTCACAAACACGAGATGTTAACTTCATAATGACTATCGACGTGACCTGGATGTTCTCGAGACTTCCGAATATTCCGGTACAGAAATCGTATAAATGTAATTCTCAGTTCACACCAGAAGAGGGCTACAACATGACAAGGACGACATACAACTGACTTTATTTACGTACATCAAGAAGTTACATGGCCATTCATGCTTCAAAACTTCCTGGTTATTCATAAGTTAAACAGTATTACGTATGGTAAACTGAAACATCGTGAGTTAAATTTTATTTCCTGACATGAAATACAGAAAACCACATTTTCGCTCATTTTCATAATTATCCTTCTGTTTAAGACTTTCAGTTTCAGTTTGTCATGCTTTTTATGGACGTAGTTTCAGTTTCTGTGACTTGCCATATATAAGGACATATTAGTGTCGTTTATAATTTGAATGTGCTTTTCATGGTAATGCGGTTTAAGTGTAGTGCAGGGACATTTCAAGTCCTGTATTACAAATAGAAAATATATGAGAAAACATCCATATGAACACCAGCATTCACACAGAACAAGACGAATTTGGTATATATAATATAACTAGGGTTTGACTCGTCAATACTTAGGTCTTTGAGACTTCTGCTTGACATTGAACCCCATGCTTGATTGTAGTATAAAAGTAAACGTCTTATGTTTATCTAACTGTTCTAATGAATACTTAAATGTGCATATTTTTGGACCCCAAAAGGATGTTAATGTTAACTTTCTCGAAAAAAAAAAATTCCTTGAAATAGTGTATAGTGTATAGTGTATAGTGGATGGTGTATAGTGTATAGTGTATAGTGTATAGTGTATAGTGTATAGTGTATAGTGTGTAGTGGATAGTGTATAGTAGATAGTGTATAGTGTATAGTGTATGGTGGATAGTGTATAGTGGATAGTGGATAGTGTATAGTGTATAGTGTATAGTGTATAGTGTATAGTGTATAGTGTATAGTGTATAGTGTGTAGTGTGTAGTGGATAGTGTATAGTGTATAGTGTATAGTGTATGGTGTATGGTGTATAGTGTATAGTGTATAGTGTATGGTGTATGGTGTATAGCGGATAGTGTATGGTGTATGGTGTATGGTGTATGGTGTATGGTGTATAGTGTATAGTGTATAGTGTATAGTGTATGGTGTATGGTGTATAGTGTATAGTGTATAGTGTATAGTGTATAGTGTATGGTGTATGGTGTATGGTGTATGGTGTATGGTGTATGGTGTATGGTGTATAGTGTATAGTGTATGGTGTATGGTGTATGGTGTATGGTGTATGGTGTATGGTGTATAGTGTATGGTGTTTGGTGTATGGTGTATAGTGTATAGTGTATAGTGTATAGTGTATAGTGTATGGTGGATAGTGTATAGTGTATAGTGTATAGTGTATAGTGTATGGTGTATGGTGGATAGTGTATAGTGTATAGTGTATGGTGGATAGTGTATAGTGTATGGTGTATAGTGTATAGTGTATAGTGTATAGGGTATGGTGTATGGTGTATGGTGTATGGTGTATAGTGTATAGTGTATAGTGTATAGTGTATGGTGGATAGTGTATAGTGTATAGTGTATAGTGTATAGTTTTGGTGGATAGTGTATAGTGTATAGTGTATGGTGTATGGTGTATAGTGTATAGTGTATGGTGTATGGTGTATAGTGTATAGTGTATAGTGTATAGTGTATAGTGTATAGTGTATGGTGTATGGTGTATGGTGTATGGTGTATGGTGGATAGTGTATAGTGTATAGTGTATAGCGTATAGCGTATAGCGGATAGCGTATAGCGTATAGCGTATAGCGTATAGTGTATAGTGTATGGTGGATAGTGTATAGTGTATAGTGTATAGTGTATGGTGGATAGTGTATAGTGTATGGTGGATAGTGTATAGTGTATAGTGTATAGTGTATAGTGTATAGTGGATAGTGTATAGTGTATAGTGTATAGTGTATAGTGGATAGTGGATAGTGGATAGTGTATATACGAAGGTGTAAACCATGCTTCAATCTCATAGCTAGGTCAGCATTTATGATCCTTATGAGTTATGAACTTTGATAAAAATGATTTTAAAATCTCCTGCCATGCTATGAAAGATGCATGCTTTGAAGATTATGTGACCCTTTATTGGTTTTGACGAAAGTGAAAACTCCCATTCCAATTTTTTTCTTGACAATTTATTTAGCTTAATGTGAGCTATAACAACAAGCTGTACATATATAGTGGAGTAAGGGATGAGAAGATTTTCAAAGACGTATATCCTCGAAACCATGATGGCTCACCAAATTTAATTTTAAAAATTCGAAATGGCAAGAAATTCTTATTTCAGTCGATTTCCATCAAATTATGTTGATTAGATTGAGATATTGAGGTTTAAAGTTTTTCCTTCAAGGGGATATAACTCATGAAAGAAGTCGACAAAACCTAATTATATGGAAATGGAGCACATGGAATGTAGACGACAATGTACACGAATTGTATAAACATGTTCTGGAGTAGGAAGGATGTCAGACTATACAGTCAGTCATGTATATCCATTCTACAACATTAACTACTTGTACATGTTTTAATGTACAAAGGGTTTCAAATCAATCAATCAATCAATCGTTTATTCAGTAGAAAGGCCTGCAGCCAACGTACAGAATTATATATAGTACATGTATTCAGAGTTGCTATTTATTAAATGAATTACGTAAAACTAAGGCATCTTTAACATAGTTTTAAATGGACATTAAATAGGCAGAATTATCAATTTGAAGGTTATAGATCATGATATCTTCATTAATATACACAGGTATATTTTCAAAGTATTTAACACGTAGATTTTCATACACTGGACATTTAAAAAGAAAATGAAATTCATTTTCTACATAATTGGATTTAAAGATTTTACAGTAGCGATTTTGACGAGGGATACCATCACGTCTACCAATATGTTTGTAAATGGCTAACTCTCCAATTCTTAATAAAGTAATCCTGCGCCTTGCCTCCTTAGATTTAACAGTTATAAGATAATTTTCAAAACAAAACTCAGTTTTGATTTTAGAATATAAATGTAATGTTGAATACTCATTTATCTCAGACATTATTGATTGAACAGAACAATTCTTTATCCTTGTTTCAAAATTGATGAGAAAAATATCCTTAAAACCTACACCTTGATTCTCCCACACAAAACCAAAACCATGATTAAATAAAACCGTTCTCACGTGATAAATCCAAGTTTTACGACCAACTTTATCCAAATTATACATCATAAAGCCTGTTTTGGATAACGATCGGTCGGCATTTCAAGTTAGCTCAGCCAAAATTTAATAACTCTTAACAATGAATCAACATGAATATAATGCCTGCCGCATTCTGCCAGAATAGCAACAGTAGTGCTCTTATTACTCACACCTAAGACAAACTTACAAAATCTTACATGAAACTGTTCAATTATTAACCGCTTTTGAAAACCCCATATTTCTGAAGCGTATAATATAATAGGTTTTATCTGAACATCAACAATTTTGAAGAGAACCAATGGAGATATATTTTTAAGTTTATAACCAAGTAATTTTACTGAAAATAAAGCCTTGGAAGCTTTGTTAACAAGATTTTGGACAGACTTGGACCACGATAGTCTACTCGAAAACAATAATCCTAGGTCATTATAGTAAGATGAGATTTTCAACCTATTACCATCAAAATACCAAGCTTCACTTGTTCTAACTTTACCGCCATTCCTAAAAACTACTACTTCTGTTTTGTCAAAATTAACAACCAAACCCCACTTGTGACAAAATTTCACCAACAAATTACTCTTCTTTTGTAAACCCACAACACTAGTACTGTCCGAAAATAAACAAAGATCATCAGCATACAACAACAGGTATAAGTCCATAAATTTGAACACAAGAAAATTCCTCTATCAGATTTCTCCATTTCACCATGAAGTTGATTTATAAACTAAAATCAAATCATATACCCGTATATCCATTCTAAAACATTCACTACTTGTACATGTGCTAGTATAGAAAACGGTTTCAGATCATATGCTCGTATATCCATGTTAATACATTTACAAAACTCTGATATAAAGAAAATTTGCATGTGAAAATTCTTTCGTTCTGACAATTTCCAGTTCATAAATTCTACAAAATTTGTTTTTGATGTAGACCCAGAGAAAAATATTGACCACTCCTTGTAGTGACATACGCCAATCAGTGGAATATAAATTACATCTAATGAATGATTCAATCTTTTTAATATTTTCCCCCGTGTTAACAATTGTTCTATTTCATTCTTGTCTGACACCCTCAGGTATAGACTTATCTCATGACCAAGATGTCCCCAGTGGTTCATTTCAAGCGTCAATAAAACATCGTGTATTAAAATGCGTGGTGTCATATATAGTCTGGGTGATTTATTCTTTATTACACTGACATTTCATGAAACTATTATATTAAAACAGTCTTTTGGGATGCACTCCCACGCCGTATGTTATTCACATATTTATTCACATGATACATTATCCCTTTTATTATCGTAAGTGCTATTTCATCGCTATGTGACTTTTGATACCATTCAGTATCATCTTACGAAGCGCTCATAAAATATAAGTATCTATTATTGAGAAAAGATGGTAAAGAAGATTTTAAAGAAATACGTTTAACAATTTTGAAATAGATTTTAAGAAAAATCAACTTTATAGTTATTTAGCATTTTCCTTTATTATAAATGTGTAGGTACAATCTTCTCGACGGTTTGGTGAGCATATGCAGATTGAGGAGGATTTAGAAGGGAAATTAACTGAAGTTCACATGAAGTTAAATACCTCAGTTTTCTACTTTTTGTATCATTTTTTATTACAAATATTGTTAAAATGTTCACGTCATGCGTTAATAATAGGTAGTACAGGCGAATAGCCATCAGTCTAAGACCATCTACGCGTTTTTTAAATCAAGTTTTTCATGCATAGATGATTCCAAATTAATTTGGACAAAACACAATTCTTTATCGACATATAATAGCATATATATTTCATAGGAACATCATTTTTCACACATTTAGAACAGTAGGAGTCCATGATAGGAGTTAAATTGGTGTAACTTTCATATCTTATCTCTGTCGACATTAAACAAAGATATTTTAACTAAACATAACAAGACAATTCATTCACTACTGCAGATATGTGTTATTGTAATCGTGTCAAAGTCAAAATCAAAGTAGTATAGTTGTAATGAGGTCAAGGGCCCATGTACAAGAAATACAATATACAAATACATATATTGAGCAATGTACACACGCAGTTTAAAGTGTTTCGAAATACACAGATCGTATTGTAAAGGCATGGTAAATATAATACTGCAAACATCTGATAATGTTTTCCTGAGATGAACACAGCAATTTTTCTTTTCAAATTATGAATAGAGAGTGATATAATAATAATAAGTGTGGTCATAATCAAATGCATCAGAATTCTTTAGAATATTTAATTAATCTCAACCAACCGGTGTGTTTATTCTATTCTGCGCTTAAGCTTACATAAAATAAAGTTTTAAATTGTAAATGATGGCAACTGTTTAAATCATAGAAATATCAGACTTTGAAATTTAAGCGATACGCTCTCTACTGATTGGAATAAATAAGGTCATGTGACCGGTATACATTGAATTTCTCATAAACACGAAATTGACAGTTGAAATGGACAACCATCATACTTTGACGTTTACATAAAATAACTTTCCCGACTACTTTATTACTATAATATCATTGCGCAATAATGACACTGCTGCTTCATGCTGTTTTCTTATGTATACATGTATTTTTGAAAACCTTCAAACGAGAATTCTATTTGTAATTTGGTTTAACGTTGGATTAATACAGCACGTTAAAACTATAAATTGAATACTTTTCCTTTTTTACTATTTCCTGTGAAGTACGTTTTTCGCGTAATGACAAATGAGTGATGCTGTACTATTGTGGGCGAAGTTAAACGCCTGATCTAAGTCAAGACTAAACATTTGTTTTAACAAGCACTGTAGATGTTTTGCATCTTTTAAAACAAGATTCAATATCATGTATGGATTAAAACATCGTTCAAATTGCAAAATATGAATTCATAGGAAATACATTTAATTGTTCACTGGCTTATAAACGGTTTAAAAGTCGTCATGCTCCTGCATTTATACCATACAGTTTAACTTGCACTTTCAAACCGTTGATAAGCCAGTGAACAAACATAATATGAAATCTATTTCTTAATCATTTCAATTATGTACACTAAACGTACAAATTGAAATCAACTTAAAAAGTATAAATTGAGAAGATTATCATGAACTCTTTTTTGGCAGAAAAGACACCAAAATCCTCCTTCGGGAAGAGATGTGAAGAATCACATTGTTGCAGCCCTTTGATTGTGACGAGAACAAAGCTACAACTCAGCTCTATCAAACACTTACTGCTTCAAACAATAGAGGTGCAGACAGGCACTGTTACGTGTTACTGAGGTGGCCAGACCCAGTCTGAATATACTATAGTTAGAGAGGCGGGATAGATTACTTCCTGCTGCGGGTGTAAACGTACTTGAAAGGTATCTCAGTACACACTGTGTAATGTGAAGGCCGTTGTAAGACCTCTGTCCGAATATATTAACACTTCAAACACTAGCAAACAATTATGAAACATTGGAAGCCTTGAATGTTTAGATGGGACACTATCAAATCATGGTCTTTAGGATATTGGGACAATGAGAGAGATTCGTCAGTTAAAATATGATGCAAGATAAATGTATCTATAAGTATGTCCGTGCTAATAATGACACTTTCTTAACAAATACAACTTAGTTCTGTTCATATATACATATATAAACTCAGTTTAAATTTGATATAGAAATAATTGGAGTTTAAGTTTTTGCAGGACGTCTATGACATGACTTCGATCCCGGTGCACTAGTAAATAATGACGGAAGTCTGTGTGTACATTGGTGATTCTCATTGAATCAACTGATCATTACTCCTAGACGCAGTTTCCAATGTCGACATGATTATGGACTGAATGGGCACATAGTTCACAATTCCTATATTTTGAATTGAAATATGATTAATTTTGATTTTGGAATACAAACAATAGTGAGAATACCAGAAATTAAATGAGTATCTTGGAAAATTCCTATCAACTTCTGTTGTTATATTTGGCACCACCGAAAGATTTCCCCTAAAACCTATACATATAAGGTTGATAACTATAAAGTGTCTATTAAATGTGGTTCAGTTGCCACGCGTTATTTCTACAACCATTCCAACGCCGCGACTTCCCTACGTACATGTCACTTTTCGACATTGGAACAATGCATATGATGTGTAAACTTACAATCTATAAGTGTTATTAAAAGTGAACACATGTACAAGTGTCAGTCTTGTTAATTCTTAACTTCATGAAGAGCATCCATTTGCAGTTGCCATTTGGGCCTGTTGCGTTAACACTAATTGGTAAAAGGGAATAAATAACTTGAAATGTAATTCCATAACACTGATCTACTAAGTTTAAAAGATTACAATAAATTCTAAAAGTAGCATACATGTTATCCTAGAACGTCTTAACCAGCTCTCGTTTGTCGCAATATCACTTTCATGTTTCTCAGTTGGTTAACACATCAATGAAATACCTGCGAAATATTTACTTTTTAAATAGATAACGTATTTACACTAAAGCATGACATTCCTTTCTTGTGAACGAAATGAGAAACTTGTTTTCTTTACATTCAGCTATGTAATTGTTGTTAAACAAATTCATCCCCAAAACAGGGAAACGTGAAACCAAAGTGACGCAGACATTTCGTACAGTACATGCCACACAAGGCGAACCCTAACAAACTCTGTATAGAGTTCCGGGTCGCTAAGGGTAATGCCAAATGTCACAATTGATGGGGGACACACTTTAGAGGGTGTCATGCCATTACACGGAGGGGGTGAATCCTGGGGTCACTGATGTTGGAGGGGGACAAGGGCGGGGAGGGGTCGAACATATTTCAGTAACAGAACGTTATTTCATCATACATTCGAGAACCTGTGTACGTAATGTATATCACGATTTCGTGATTTCAATTGTCAGTTTGCTATGTGTTTTACCTACACACAGCACTATGAACGACGTAAGTATATGTATGTAAAATGTATTCAAATAAACAAACGAATTGTGATACGTATCTCTAAATGTTCAACTATGCCGACTATTATATTTTTAAAGGTAATTACGGTGGAAACATTGTAGCAGATTTGAACAAAAAAGAAAATTCATTTTACGTACATTTTGTAACACATATGAAAATATATTTATAATATCTTAATTTCTATTTTAATATATTTAATGTAACTTTTTGTGTATTTATATTGCATTACTGCATTTGTCTCTTATAGCCTTTTGGCGGCTTGTACTTTAATATTTTATCAACACGTGTATTAACAATGTGTATGTACGGGATGAGACGTTAATAAACAAATTCTCTCTCTCTCTCTCTCTCTCTCTCTCTCTCTCTCTCTCTCTCTCTCTCTCTCTCTCTCTCTCTCTCTCTCTCTCTCTCTCTCTCTCTCTCTCTCTCTCTCTCTCTCTCTCTCTCTCTATGACAACATATACAGAAAATGTCGATAGAGTGTACACGCAACTTCGATTCACGATATGTGAAACTGATCTTCAGGGATCGATTTTTATATATGAAACAATAGTGTATAAGATAATTACCCAAATGGTTGAAAATAACCGAGTTAATATTATTGATATGAGCACATGTGCACATATCACTTTTGCCTAGCAACGATTGTTTCACCGCGGCTGCCCTATTTCGTCGTCTGTGACGTCATAAAACGATTGTTTCTTGACGTCACATGTAGCTTGCCGTCGCAAAGAAAGTGGGCCATTTCCTGGCTAATTTAACGCGAATCAAATGGAATACAATGGGTAATAAAGAAATCATTACACTCGAAAGTGTGCCATATGACTTTTACGAAACTCGTGCAAATGTATGTATAACCCTCGATCTCGCTCGGGCAATACACAAATTCACACTCGTTTCGTAAAAGTCATATGACACACTTCCTCGGGTAATAATCTCTATGTATGGATTTGACTTGAATTAATTTTAATAATCTTGAAAACAACATGATAAATAAACAAAGCAAAGTATACATATGCAAAAACAATATCAGTTCTATTTATTCAAACCATTATTTGGTCGTGCTGGGGATGGGGCAAAGAAGAAATCATATTGCATGGGATGAAGGGATGCTTTAATTCATGTAAAGCAAATGTCATTGATAAACATAAAGTTCCGATTTAGGTTAATTAACTTTAAAGGTGCATCCAGTGTATTTCATAAACAATTTTTTGGCTTTAATACGTTCCAACTCACCACATGTGATGTCTACAATACAAATAAATTCACTCAGCTTGCATATTTATCCCCAATCGCCAAATATACCATAAATATTAGTTTTCAATCAAAATTGTTTAATTTCATTATGCATGTGCAGAAACCGAAACTGCACGTCCCATTTACATGTACAGTAGTTATGTGACCTATTAAACATTATCAACTCAAAATGTTCTTCTTGTCTGTTATAAATAAGATTCTAAAATTACGTTTGACTCTGTGGCGCGCGCCACACGCTGTGCATTGTCCGGTTTTCGATCATAAATCACTACTTTTACCTTCATATCGTAAATATGCTAAGTGTTCTATCATCAAAATGGTAGTTTCCGGTAACAGTCGGTACTTCTCGATAAAGTAAGACCATTTATAACGTATATATTTGACCCCCAACAACACAATGGATGTACATTTAATAAACTTTTATGAAAAAGGTGGATGTTTTCAGGTCACTTTTTTAATAACTCATTTTATCGAACTCATTTGATAACAATCAGCAGCTCATTTCCACACGATGTCAGGACGGTAAATGCCTTTTCAATAATCAAGATCGGTGATATAGCTTTCCCTAATGCCAAATTGCTCTCGCATCCATTTGTACACGTTTACACCAATGGCTATATCCAATCATGCGTAAACTAATATTCTCATATATCTACTCCTCACACTACCATAATTATTTCCTATCAGTTCTTTTCCATCTGTGTTGGAATATTTCAACTCCAGTTTTAGTGTTATTGCAGCACGGGCTATTACATCCTAATTTCCCTCTGTCATTTGAGAAGCCAATAAAATCGTCATTAGCTGTTTATAGACACGTTACATGTTCTCGGGAACATGCTCGATGTTACGGGCCAACGCCTTATATGTTCATAAGCACTACAGTTAATCTGTTTTACTGTCATCTGAGTTAGCCTTCACCAACCTGTACGGACACATGGCTATAACTTGAAATGTAGAATTCTCATTAATATGAATTCACAATTCACTGAGCATTCATTTCACTATTTGAAACTTATCGAAATTAAACGGAAAATATTTTTCATCATGACTTTCCTTCGAAGAAGTGTTGATCTATTAATCCATGTCATGCAAAGCATTGCACGATTGATTAGGGAAAGAAAGATTGCATACTGCATAGCTGGCTAACATGGCGAATCAGGATACTGCATGACAGCCGAGGCACATGATGAATAAACACACTGTAATACAGTCTAGGTATAATGACGAATCAAGGCATAATATGACAGGCACGTCAAATGACGAATCAATAAGGCATTGTATGACAGCACAGGCAAATGAAGATTCGAGGTACTGTTTGACGGTTTATAGGTAAATAACACACCAATGCACGGCATGGCAGGCAAGGCAATTGACGAATCAAGGCATTGTATTTCAGACACGGCAATTGACGAATCAAGGCACTGCATGGCAGGCAAGGCAATTGACGAATCATAATTATACAGTTGAAGACATCCAAATGTTTGGTCACGGTGTTGTTTACATCACAATACCATCACTTCATCGCTGACTTTTATCATGTTTTCATTCAGGACAAAGACTAGTTTGGATCATAGACAAACTTGATCGTATTCTCGTCGGTATCGATATCAACGTTTCGGTTTCATAATCTTCATACTGCATGTCCCTTGAATGTTTAGTGAAATTATTTCTATTAAACATCTAGTGTAATATAAGCATCTTATCAATCGGAACATATGACTCGACAGTACTTCATCGGTCGACCACCATGATACAGCTCCCCTATGTGTCCCTTGTATATGGGCATACTAACCTCTCATAGCTCTCCCGTTATTAAACAGATAACGCAACCATGTCGAACAGATATTTTATTAAAGTGAGCTTCATTCCCACAGAACTTCATGTATTTCAAAATAAGTAAACATCTTAATGAGTTCTCGGAGTCTATACATACGTGAAAGGCGACCTTTCGGTACAGTTTATTATTCCGTTATTAAGAACGTGTGATGAGTTGAGCAATTGTATTGGTTTAATAACACGTATATTCTTTTCTTATACAGTTCAGTTTAATGGCACTGAAAGTTTTCCTTGGGGGTGGAAGGTATGATACAGAAGCCTCAATAAAAGTCCACATTGCGTGGGAAGAATGCACTATACTTTACTGATATTCTATTCCAAATACTAGATGTATAAAGACGTTATCCAATGCGTTAATAGATTTGGCAAAGTTGTGAAAGTCAACGGAGAAAGAGATCCGTATTTTTTAAAACCATTTCTAACTTACTGTTATAAAGACATTAATATTATAGTATATACTGATTTGGCGAGTGGGAAGGTTAATCAGCTGCATCCTACAAATTGTCTTATATCTTTTATTTCCGTCTGAACTTTCCGCAAAGTCTGTATTGCCGTTTTATATTTCACATGTTTGACATTCTATCGTCATATACGTGTATATCATTTCAGGTTTTACTGCTTTAAACTTTGAGACGTTTTTAGTATTAGTTCAATTATTCAAAACTCCCACCTTAATTGTTTTTTAATATCTTTTGAAATGTTCTCTTTTGAAAGCAGACAAAAGGGTAGAAAACAGATCGTCTTATTCGTTCACGTCTATACAGGTAGGAGAACGTATCGCAACCAATCATATGTTTCATCTATTATAGATAGATTAGAGAAATAGAAAATGTGTAAAACAATTGTGGAATCGTAGAATAATTATGTAGCAAGTATATTGAACTATCAAATAATTTCATTGTATATATGTGTTTTATAATTCTATTCAAATAATATCTTTCCGAGTTTTGGTTTATTAAACATCCTCGAATGTTGATGTCCTCAGATGAGTTAACTGACAAAAGTCACGATTAGTTGTTGAAATGGATGATATCATTACTCCCAAGAGATTACACTGGTGTTACTAACAAAGTTTTAGAAATATTCACTACTGACAACTTGATTTGATGTTAATATGTTTGTCTATATTACCATACAAATTATCAAACAAACCACGCGTTTACAAGCTCCCCTTTAAAACATTCCTATATAACATTTTTTGCATTGATTTAAGTAAAAACTATCTATAACATGCTTCCCGAGATAAAGATGTACATAAGTCAAATCAATTTCAGCATGTCTGTAATGTACACGTGTAAGTTGATGTACATTTCAGTCGTGTTAGTCACATGTCAGTTGATGTTTATGTCTCTACTGCAACAGACCACAACCATTGCGTTGTAGATAACGCTCCACGCCTAATTAACCATGTATGCGTTTTAGCATCTCTCGCTTGTCTTTGGCTACAAATCAAACGGTTGACAGCTTGCATTAAGAACAAGTGGCATCTCGCGTACCAGGTATCTGAACCATGCACATTAGACACTGCAATTTACACCGGTAGCACCGATACATAGCATCTGCCACCTGTGATATGTACAACGTGCAATTGACATGACACCGCTCGGGGATCAGCCAGTGCACGGCTCGAGAAACGACGTTTATTTGGCGTGGTGTGTTTCCTTGCTCATCTTATATAGTAGCACGTCCTCTCTGGGTTATATGTTGATAGTATGCCTTAATGAGAAATACATTTGAACTAAAGGTATTCTGAGATCTGCATGCGCATTCATCGTTTATTCTTTTCGTTATTTTGATTTCGGAAACTATACTGACGAGCAAAAGAAAGTATACATCATGTTTAATTGACAATAAAATAATAACTAATGGTCCGATTTCAATTATATCACATTTATTTTGAAGTACATTCAATTTTCAATGATAACACGAAGCGAACATGAACTTTAAAGCCAGATGGGGATCGTACTCTCATGACAATAGAGTAGGGGGTGTTAAATGTTGCGTTACAGTGTTTCAGCATTTTCTCAAAAGTCAGTTTACACATCCAGTTTTTATCCAAATTTATATCAATATCGTGTATGACCTCCATAGGCGTCAATACATGCTTGTGCGCGCCGTCTCATGGAAAATGTCAAGCGTCTGATGGTTCGAGCCGGAATGTTCTGCAATTCTTCAAGTAAGGCTTGTTCCAATTGTTGCAAATTTACTGGTGCTCGTTGCCTTGCGCGAATTTGTCTTCCAAGAACGTCCCAAAGATGCTCTATTGGCGACAAGTCAGGGGAGCATGCAGGCCAAGGCAAAACATGAACATTCTGTGTTCTCAAAAAATCCTGAGTCAATCGGGCTGTATGGGGCCTCGCATTGTCATGCTGAAAAATGATACCCTGTGGCTGTGCCCGTAGGAATGGAATCACCACCGGTTGCAGAACTTGATCCCTGTATGCTGCAGCATTCAGGTTGCCTCTTATAACCACCAATGGTGTTTTCAGGGCGCCACAAATACCACCCCATACCATTAGACTGCCACCACCGTGTGGATGAACTTGTTGTATGGCTGCCGCAGCATATCGTTCATTCCGACGACGATAAACTCGTACCCTACCATCTGCATTGAACAAGTTGAATCGGCTTTCGTCTGAAAATAGCACTCGTTGCCATTGCCGTACCTGCCAACGCCTCACAGTCCGGCACCAACGCAATCTGTTGATTCGATGTTGGCGGCTCAGGGCTATCCCGCGGAGGGATCTGTAGGCTCGGATGCCATATGAACGAAGTCGTCTTGTCACTGTGAACCTACTGATCGTGTGATTTAATGACGTCACGGCCGATGCCGTCACAGAGAGGAATCTGTTCCGGAGATGACGTAACCGGATGTGCCTATCCTCTGCAGCAGTTGTAACACGGGGACGACCACTACGGGGCCTGTCGACAGTTTTGCCAGTACGATTATACCGGTCAAGCAACCTTTTGATTGTCAGGCGAGTGCAGCCAAAGGTTCTTGCTAATGTGGCTTGTGTGGCCCCCATTAGACTCATTCCTACTGCTCGCTCACGTTCTACTGAAGTTAATCTGGCCATCTTTCTGGTGTGTTTCTGTTCGCTATGATGATAAAGAAAGGCATGCATCGATTTTTATACAGTTGGTGCATCATTTTCCCGTGCTGTTGCAATAAACAATGATTCTCGTGAAACTTGGATTAAAGTCAACATTTTCCAAAGTTCATGCTTTCATGTGTCGGAACACAAAGGCTGTGTTTGAGCGAACATTTTGTGTTCGTTTCTAAGTCAGTTTCTGCATTTCCCAGGGAAATATTTAAAAAATACCAATGTATACTTTCTTTTGCTCGTCAGTATACAATAACTAAAAGACAACAAGAAATACGTTGAGAAGGTGATTTCACTTTTTGATTGTGAGAGACAGATACAGCCAACACGTAAAAACTAATTATTTCAGAAACACGTTGCTACCTACATGAACGTCATAAACTCCATCATACAAATAAGCTTATAATGCACATATATATATAACAATAGGTATTTAAGGTTGTAAGGAAGTGTTCGAATAGCCAGTGCAATGTATTCTAACCAAAGGTATACTGACAGCTTATCGACATTAGCTGCGTTGCCTATTATCACGATCTAAGTTCACTTATCGATTTGGCTTCAATCGCGTACAAAACATTATTTCTCTACAATAACCACATATAAAATGTTAACGAGTATTCTGTATGAAGTTTGTATATTTTCTTCACCATCCACGAATAGCTTGTTTAATACATAACCTACGAAAATAAGAACATGGAATTAACGAAAGCCTTAATTCTATTCACTGAAAAAGACCAAATATCAGTCATACCAGGCATACTTAATTGTACATTCAACAAGACCATAGGATCCAACACGACTGCTCTACCGTCTCCCATTTTGTTTTCGTTGACCACAACGATGTCAACCATTTGTTGTTTCCGACAGGTGATAATTGGTTTCAGACACTGATCCGTCTCGTGTTACCCCCACCAAGCTAAATGTTACCCCCGGATCGGTGGGCCAGTCCATCACCTGTCATATACGTTACATACAGGTATATATCCGACCGAGTGGGGAGGAGGGAATGGTGATCGGCACTGATGACGATGAATATACAGTATACATACAGTGGGTATAGACTATACATACTAAAAAAAGCACAAACATTTTCAGGAGTCCAGAATTGTTCTGGTTTGTCTCAACACCTGAAAGGAAATATTTTCAAGGTTCGATTTTCTATTTCAAATATGAAATCTTAATCAAACGAACTCCAATATCAAATTTATCTTAGTCTGCAAATCACAAAGTATATTCAGTTCTAATCAGTGGATTAGGTTTAATAGAATATTTTCTTAATATCGGTTTATTTTTCGGGCTTCAAATTCCATGTTATTTGGAGAACTATGGCCTTGCTAAACAACCATTAGATTGCAAAACACCGTCTAGAGATGTTTTTAGTTTAGTTAATATTACATAGATTAAACAGTGGAAAGAACATGTACAGCGTGTACATATCGTCACTGGAAACACGTCTCTTGCTTTTCACGTAGTCTAACGTTTAGAATCTGAAGAAAGTGCTTATTCTGAAAATATCACAATTTTATTTATATTGAAACCGAACCTCTGTTTTCGGAACCTATTCTCATAGTTCATTTTCAATATTTAATAAGATGGGGATATTTTATGAATAAATATTTTTTTGTTCTAACCGGTGTTGAATATTATGCTTTAAAGATCTGATGAAATGCATTTTTCTCAAGAATTACAGATGATAACCTCTACGTATATTGTATATCGGAATTGAGCATAAAATCAAGACAATATACACTTGCAATTGATAACTAAGACGATTTTACTTCACCCATTTTAACACTACCGCAATTAGTTGGGCGATTCATTTTGGAAATGCTCACTGAGACGTGACTGTGATAAGCGACAGACGGGGCCGGCTAGACAGCTACTGCGCGGAGCCTCGTTAATTAATTAATGATGATTATCACTGCCGCTAAATGAATTTATGAGGTTATTACATCGCCAAAAATACATGTTTATGTAATAATTGTTTAATTGTAATCTGCGGAATTACCTAGTTGTATATCTAAACATTCGATATATGGTAAATTTAAGGTGGATTATTAAAGATTTCTTTGTGAAATTAACAATCAAAATGTTGCGAAATTACGTTGAATTATGACTATCGCCGAAAATCAGATTCCTTCAGATACGTCACAGAAGTCATCCCTTCACGGGCCACACCCCGCAGACTTTCATTCTGTTCACCGGGGCTAAATTAGGCGTTTTTGTAAAAGCCGTATATAAGTAATTTATGGACCGATTTCAGAAATTTAGAATTGAACAAATGTCAAATTGACATCCTATTTTAATGAATCCGATTAGGACAATATGTCATTTCATTTATCCTTTAACTGCTGCTCGGTTCAGTGTATCTCAAATGTAATATCACAGACGACAAATCACGGTGTTCTGAGTTGAAATAATGATTCTGTGGCAAAAGTGTTGTCTGAAAATGTGCAGGGCTTGGGTCTCGGACAAAAGCCACCCGGACAAAAGCCACCCGGACATAACCCATCCGGACAAAATCCACCCGGACATAACCAACCCGGACAAAAGCCACCCGGACAAAATCCATCCGGGCAAATGCCACCTAGGACAATTGCTACCCAGGACAAAAACCACCCGGACAAATGCCACCTAGGACAAAACCCACCCAAATTTTACTTAATTATTAAAAAAACAACATCAAAACAGTGTTTAACTAAGTGATGTATTTGCTCACATGCTATTCGCTTGTTTCACAAGTCAGGTTACACTCGTTCAAAACATTTATCAAAACAATATTTTAACTGAATGATGTATTTGCTATTTACACAAGTCGGGTTTCATCATGTTAAAGAGTAACATTAGTACTATCTTTATTGGTATGCATTTAACACTAGAAATATCTATATGTCCACCAAAACCGTATCAGCTCAAATTCAAAAAGTCTGATGTTGTTAGCTACACACGGCATTTCTCATATTTATGTCCAACGAAGTCCACGCCTTAACAGTAGATTGGAGAAATGAGCGGTCTGAAGCGCATCATATATTATTGGAATTTCGTAAATTATAGCTGTTTACATTTAAAACATTTGGTGAGATATTGAGAGATATTGTGGAGTTAATCCATTTACCATTTTATAGACCATACAAAATGTATGGTAGTGGCGTAGTGGATATTACTAATGAGCAATATCCAGTCTCAGAATATAATTTTTCGTGACGTGTACCTCTAACTTAAGGATATTCGCTCCTCAAATTTATAGAATTAAACTTTTTTTCTAACTTATATTTTTTAAAAGATCAAAGTATATGATTGAAAAATCAGCATTAAAAATAAAATTTTTTTTCGAGATATGACGCCTGTAAGATAGTGAGGTGAAGTACAATTTTAACATGGGAGTCTATGGGAAAATAAGAAAAAAAACTGCTAAAACTTTCAAATACTACATTTCTAGAATTAACCTTTTTTTTCCTTTTTTGATATGTTACAAAGTTCATTTTACCCTACAAAAATCGATGAAAAAATATATATGGTAGTGTGGGGTTTTTTAAGCTTTGACACGAAATGTACCTGAAAAACCTCCCTTTTTAGTCAAATTTAGGCCATTTATGCTGTTTAAGCACTTTTTAGAGGTTCTAAAGTCATATTTTCTTTATTTCATTTGCTTTTTAAAAGCCTCTAGGTCATGTGGAATATCATGAAGTAAATAAAAATGACAAAAAATCTTTACTTAATCATATTTCATTTTTGAAGTTCAACAGAAGGAGCGGACATCCTTAAAGCATCTAAATGTAATTTCACCAACATTATTTGGTGCATATTTACGTATACCAAGAAAAAAACAACTTGTCAGAACACTCCAACATTAGAAGATTTTGTTGTTTTCATCCATGTTATTTTTCTCATCAAAGTCATTTTTTCATCAAAGTTAGTGTTTTCATCAAAGTTAGTTTTTTCATCAAAGTCAGTTATTTTCAAATAGTTAGTTTTTCGTCAAGGTTAGTTTTTGGGTTTTTTGTTGTTGTTTTTTTTTTTTTATCAAAGACAGTTATTTTCACCAAAGTAATTTTTGCATCAAAGTTAGTTTTTTCATCAAAGTTAGTTTTTTCATCAAAGTCAGTTATTTTCAAAAAGTTAGTTTTTCGTCAAGGTTAGTTTGTTGGGTTTTTTTTCTTATCAAAGACAGTTATTTTCATCAAAGTCATTTTTGCATCAAAGTTATTTTTTCATCAAAGTCATTATTTTTCATCAAAGTTATTGTGTTTCAGCAAATTCATTTCTTTCATCAAAGTTATTTTTTTCATAAAAGTCAGTTATTTTCAAAAAGTTAGTTTTTCACCAAGGTTATTGTTTTCATCAAAGACATTTTTTTCATCAAAGTCATTTTTGCATCAAAGTTATTTTTTTCATCAAAGTTATTATTTTCTTCAAAGTTATTTTCTTTTAAAAAGTCAGTTATTTTCAAAAGTTAGTTTTTCATCAAGGTTATTGTTTTCATCAAAGACATTTATTTCATCAAAGTCAGTTATATTCATCAAAATATCAAAAAAAACTGGGTGGTTTATGTCCTAGGTGGCTTTTGTCCTGGTGGCTTTTGTCCTGGTGGCAACTGTCCGGATGGGTTATGTCCGGGTGGCTTTTGTCCTGCTCTTAGAGAATTGCCACCCGGAAAAGTGCTATTCGGTAAAATTGCCACTCGGATAATTGCCACCCGAACTATATTGCCACCAATGATAATTCCCAAAGGGACACTTGCTACCCGGACAACTGCCACCAGTGACAATTCCCAACCAGAACAATTTCTATAAACAGAGCAATTATATGAATATCTTACACCAACCAAATAAAATTGTTTTGTTTTATTTGTTGATTTGTTAAAATTTATTAATTTCAAAACACATGTACTCTTGTTTGTTTAAACATTTCATCTAAATAGCATGACGGTTACTCTTTTTTCATTTGGTGGCAGTTGTTCTCCTAATACACTAAAAAAAATAACTGGGTGTGTATGGTCCGGGTGACCTTTGTTTGGACTGCAAGCGTCCTGCTCACAATGTGCACATTCGAAATCTATTACACAGATTATGTTTCTCAATCTTGATATCTGGGATATAGACCCCAAAGCTTTAAATAATGACTACACGGGCCATTTCACATTGCCTTCACTTCAATATGACTAATTTTGTTACAGAAATCAGATGTCATGTGACTAGTTTTGACAAAAAGTATATATCATATATCTTTTTTGTTTTATCGCGAGAATAACATCGCCTCAATATCAAGGTGTCGGCATGATTTGTTTCATGATGCCAGAGCAATGTTAAATGGTGTCAAGATCTTGAATTTGTGCCTGCAAATTGATACTGTGTTGTGTTACCTGCTTTACGACAGAAGACTGAATGTTCTCACCTCTGAATCCAGATTAAATCAATGACTTGATTAATGTAGCTGTCTCAAACATCAACATACATTTTTCAAAAAGAATATTGAAGTTTGTTCAAACATTTTAGAAGCAGTTGAACAAGTAGAGCTGATAGAATATATAAGAGTATATTTGATCTTTCTCGTCGAATTTCGTAATTGTCACATCACTTGAAACATAAAGTTGGTGTTACCGTTACTATAAGTATAATATTTCAAATGATGAGACATACTTAACATTATGTATGTTATGTTTCTATAGTAAAAGAGTATCTTAATCGTCTTGCAGAGTTGAGGTCATCGTATGACGTTACCCTTTTGTTACACGACATCACCGATGACGTCTTAAGATGGGAAGAATAACATGTTAATTCACTCATTGAAAATAAAGATTGCATTTTAAACGATAAATGGCGTATTTTCAGAATTGCATATATAACAAAGGGAGCTCATAGTTCATGGAAAGTGTAAACTGTAGGAGAATAGAAAATGTCGTTCATTTTCTGATAAAGTCACGAAAATAGGACAGCTATAAAGGAGTTAATACAGACAGGAAGGTGTGATTAAGGTTAAAATGTACTATACATTGCATTAGGAAATAATCAGTTAATAAACATCAAAGACGTCAATACTGACGTGCAGGGGTCATCATAACTAGGGTTTGCTGTGATAGATATTGCCATTAATTATGATAACGATAAGTCTGGTGCATCACTGCATTAAGCTAACGTGTCATGTCCCGTTTAGGGGGGTTAGTCTACAATCAAGTCAATATCAAACTGCTATCGTCACGGACGTTCGCAAACAGGAACAAACACATTTCAAAGTTAAATGCATGGACATTTACCAGGAAATGGAGTTATTAAAGAATGTAAAGATGGTAATATTATTTTAGTGGGTATTGGGTTCATTAACGTTTGCAATATGTGAAGGTTAACCAATCGTCTTATTTCACTTAAATTCTTTTAGAGTGATTAAAAATGAATAAAAACGTTATTACGTATTCCTCTTTTTCTTTATTTTTATGGTAACTATTCCGGAATATGATTGACATTTGTCATCAGAAACTGCATGCGACTAGTATTGCAATGATATAGATAATACAAGTATGGTTTTCTAACTTAAAACCTCTGCCACACAAATTATAAAGACAGTCATGACGATACCCGATATGCTTACGAATATTTGATTGATTAACGTTCAAAATAAAATTAAAAACAACAATCTACCGTTCTTGAGAAATTAGGAAATATGGGTTTATATAAACGATACATATAAACAATATTATGCGATATGTCTTCTTTGAGAGTTATTAGAGATCCATCTTATTGATGACAACAAACATGAACATATCAGGTAGGATTTTACCTTTTACAAAGATTAACATGGTAAATGTACATGTAGTGATGTTGAGAGAGATAAATTCTGCTTCCTGTCATCGTCAATCACATGCATGCTTATAACGTCGTGTATACAATTATATTGGGCAGGTATGTTTCAGGTACTTATTGCTGAGGGAACATGAACTACGTCCCTGTACATGTCAGGTAGAATGACATGTACCTGACAAGAAACACTTCACATTGACAGGTGCCCGTGACAGAGCTCCTTGCACGTGGCATACGTGTGCAGGTGAGAGATTCATCTTTTGAACTGAGATTGATTTATTAAGGAATCTACACTTAAATGTGTTTAATGTCATTCAATTCATTTCTTTGCGAAGTACCTCATCTTCTGGTTTCCGTGTCAAGAAACTTACTTCCGTCCTATCAGTTGACAAATCGATTTTATAAATGTTTGTTAAAAACTTTGTGTAAAGCTATCATCCTTGCAAGTACTAAAATAACTATATATTTTCCGTAAAATGAATTAATCATCATGAATAATAATTTAGTTTTGTTGAATGACATATATAGCAGGTACGTCACGTGAGTAATAAAATCCATGGTCAGCGCTACAATAATAAAACTTGGCATCATCCAATCTTATATGTAAACATGTTGATAAGGAAATAATATTGTTATTTTAATATTTACAGCTCGACGTTGACTTGATCATACACTTGGTGATTTCATACAACGGGGAAAACATCAAGGTTTTGACCATCTTGAAATCCTTCAAAAACTCAGGGAATAAGGAACATTATCACCCAACTAGCCGTATAACGTGATGCTTGAAACGATCTTTCTAAACCGTATCATCCGGTACGAGGAACATACAACATTACAACAGGGGGCTTACAGAGACAATCGTAAACCCTGTTATGAGGAATTACAACGATTGTAAACCCTAATATGTTTGCTAAGGGAATGATGTGAAAGCATAGATCTGAAGAAACTATCTTAGACTGATTTCGAAACAAATTCTCATATATATATATATATATGAATCGCAAATGTTTTGACGAAAGTGCATCTCGAACCCGTTTCCAGTAAGACCTCTGGTTTGTGAGCTATCCCTGTAGCCTATTGCGTCACCGGGGAAGATGGAAGACAACGGAGAAAATCAGCTTACAATGTACATAGCGTTGTTGTAACAGGGATTTCAGGTTGTAAACAAGGATTGTATGAATGACTCTATATTTACCAGGCTTAGGGATCTTCGATATAACGAGATAATCACGCGTCTGTTAGACTTAAAAACGGTTGATAATATAGAGAAACCATTCAACCTCGGATATGGTAAGGTTGTAGTCCCTGATAGTCAGGAAAAACCCTCGGATTCTTCTACAACCTTACCACATTCTCGGCATCACGGTTGCTCCTTATAACTTATAATAAGATATAAACTAATAGGAGGAACGTGTTAATACCGCTAGTTTCATATTCCAATATACCGTGAAGGACCTTGTGTGACAATACTCATTACTTATTTACAACATATCATATTCGTGCACTGGGTTATGTTTACATCGATGGATAACAAAGAAGCAGATGAACAAACAGACGTTGGTTGGTACTGCGTATGATGTGCAACTAGCATCTTCATCGTCAAACCACTATCAGTATTCCTTAGTCGGTACAATGGTGTGGGCCAAAGGCACGATGTACAACATGGTCCATAGATGTAGCAAATACAATCACAATTGCACAAACAATTATATATAAAGGTTATTGTGATGGTGATTTGGCGCAGAAAAATAAATCAAGATTTCTGGAAAGAAGTGATACTCAGTCTTAACAAATCTTATAGAGTCTTTCATTCATTGGAATATCAAAATACATGCCAGGCTGAATGGCTAATTTATGTGAACTACAGCGAAAATGTAGAAATACAATTCTGAATTATTTATTGATAAAGCAGTAAGATAAAACTCAGGTTGGAAGACATTCTTAAACAATGAGTAGGTATAATATGTACAGTGTTAACAATATATTATCACGCCACGGTATAACAGCATTTCAGTCTTTGCGAAAACTAAGCAATAAAGGGAGAAACTCCATCAACTTGTATTATCATATAAGTACTGGCTTATTAACTGCCTTTGAAATATATAGAGTCCATTCCATGCAAAACGCATTTCTCACTATACTAGTAAAGTTCACTGATGCTTTCATGGTACCCTCAAACACACCATATGCAGACTAAGTATACAGTATAGTATGTTGTGAATATTGAAAGTATTAAATCATTGTTTTTGAGGACGTGAGCATAAGAATATTATCCGTAATTTTATGACAATTTTGTTCAAAGATATACAAGGTGTAAAAGTTTGATTATGATGTGAATTATGCCCCATTAAGAATATCAAATTTCAAGTAATGAAATCCTAAACATAGTAATCAACCACGAACTCTGAATGCTAGACTATTTAAACACCTTACAAGGCACAACATAGCTTAACACTCAGACAAAATTGAGAAAACTATTGAAAAGGACCTAAACTTCAATTGTTCATCCCCCCTGTTCAATAGTTCATAAAATGCTGATGCATTCAGAATCTGACTGAGAGTCTGCGGGTAAGATAAGACTTATTGTTGTTGAAGTCATTATTTTAGATTCACTACTACTAGATATGTATTTTAGATGATTTTACTTCAAGCATTTCTTGAATGGTGTTATACTATGTGTTCCGTGATCATTTCTCTTCGAACCGGTGCTAACTATTGTGCCATCTTTTGGGCCTTTGATATAATCTAATGTGACGCTTAATACCGACAGGCTTGTGGTATAAGGCACGGGTAAACATATAATTTCTTTAGTTTTCTATATGCGGAGAATTTATGATCATGAATGAATATATCATTTTCATATTTCAGTTATCGAATAGTAAGCAAGATGTGCACATACAATGGCAGTGTTATTGTTATCATTATGTTATTTGTTACTGAAAGTGATCAGTTTTTACAAAAAGACACACTGAGTGGTTAATATACTTCTACTAATTGTAGATTATTGTCAGTGATATATTTTATTAACGTACATGTATAAAGAAGTAATTCGTATGAGGCAACACTAAACATCTTTAATTATATATCATCCGTGTATAAACCTTCTATGTAAGTGTGTTTATAAATACCGGCCCATAGCATGTGAGACTAGTCATTTAAACACGGCAGGTAATAAGAGCTGTTCATTATTAAATTGAGCTTAATGTGAACATATTCTGGGTTCACAGAACATACATACATCATCTGAGCAGTGTTAAAGTTGTTTGGATTCGTACCAAATGTGTTCCTTTTGATATTACCAGAAGTGACATGTAATATACGGAGCCCACACACATGTAAGAAGACAGGAATATACATGTCGCATATGCTTAACAGTACATATGTGGAGAATTTATGAATATGGCCAGTATAAATTGAATGAAACGAGGCGTGTAAACGTAATTCGCAAATTAATTCGTCAAGCGAGTATGTATGACGTGGGAATTCTGCCGTCAAACGATGTTTTTGATACATTAATTTAGCATACTTAGGATTATTAAATATACGATGTACAATATGAAAAAACATAAACCATATGAAACAATAACATAATCAACCATTCAGGTCTAGATTTTAAGAAACTGTTTACGTATTTACAGACGTGACATATTAATTAGCCTACAGAGTCGTTTTGATCTGATTTGAAAATTATATATGATGAACACATGTGTTTGTAGGTAAAAGGGTATAGAATATTTAAATTTGAAAACAAAAAATGGTCGGAAAACAAACGTACATTGTATTTTCTTGTTTGACATATTCGATGTATGCTTTCTTAAACCGAGTGTAATTTAAAGTCATGACGTGCTCTATTCTATTCTTTTATGAGAAATACACATGCAGGCACATCTGATACGGAATTTGGTTTTGGATAAAAAGAATAGGAGAATATGACCGGAGAGTACAAGCCCATGAATTTGACATCGATTGGCCATCAACTATTGGTTCCTGAAACAGAAAATCTAATTACCGTTTGAATTTTTACTGAAATGGGTCAGCTTGACCTGATTTCCCGTTCTGAATGATTTTTCATCACCATCAATAATTAAATTTGAAAATATTATAATTTCATCTAACATATCTATCCTCTTAGATTGTACATGTATACTCATGCAATTCATTTTTACTCCCGTCTTTTCTTCTAGAGGATTTCCGGAAAAATATTAAAATGAAAAAATGTAAGACATTTCCGTTTTCTAATGCAGACATTGAATACCTGAAGTTGTATAAGTGCAAAATTACTTTTCCTGACAGTTGTCCACTTCACGTAATGGAAATGATAATAAACGGTTGTTGTCAGCAATATAAATCATTTCATTAATGAGTGGTTTTAAGTGCAAATCTACTTTTCCTGACAATTGTAGCCTTACATAATGAAACAGAATGCTAAGTGTTATGTGATGAGACCCTTTCACGTCACAGCTGATATCAAACAAAAAAATTCTGTCTTGCACTCAGTGACCCTGCACCGAATGATCCGAGTCGAGGACGAGGCGATCGATCTCGAATTATCTCTTAAGTTCTCGCATTTTCACGTGACGTCTCATTATGCTGCACTGGGTGACCCCTCAAGGACTCGGAGACAATTGGAAAGAACATAAAAGTGGCCTCTTTCATTCTTTGTACCCGTTTCTTTGAAGATGATGGAGGTGTGTTCGGAACAGGGTCCAAGTCGGGTAATGGAGGCACTTTGCTGGAATTACGTTGGAACAAAGAGATTCGGAATGAACCAGTTCAAATGAAGCGTTCGCAGCTTTTGTCTTCCGTCTTTGAAGTCAATGCTGCAAGCTTTCTTGAACTTGCTTTTAGAACATTTCAAGTCGACTGAGGGAAATATAAAGGACTGTCTATGTACCGAGTTACACTAACTTGTCAATGAAATGAAGGTTTAGGTAACTAGACTACATGTAGGAATTACGTTTGTAGCGTAAAATGCTAGACTAAAATATTTGATGGGAAATAAACTTGACATTGAAATGGCATTTACTATATTCCAAGTAAATGTAAATGAGCCCTGAAAAATGTCACATTGAAGTCCGTACAGAATGAAGTTGTATATTTATAAACCTGATTTGTTTTCATCAGCTAAATATATTCCCATAATAATAATAATAATAATAAGTTAAAAAAGATATGTTGTAATAGATATAACAAGAGCCTTAAACTGTATAATTATTATTTAGTATTTATGCGAAAGAGATAAGAGAACAAACAGCAGTTAAAGCATTTCTGTTCGTATCATGAATTGTTCTAAGAGTGTTAATAAACTGATGTGTTAAATATCTAGTGTTAAGTACGAATGCTATATCTATTTTCATCTTATTATTGCTCATTTCCTTAAATGTAGAAGATTTGACTATCACCTTAATATTACATTCATTTCCGAGTGGAAATATCAAAAGTAGAAATATAAAACTATATTAGAAATATTACTACATAATTTTCTTTCTTGTAATTGCTTGCGAGACAGAAATAATCTTCATCACAAAAATGACATTTACCTTTATGACGGTACTCACAATAACGTTATCAATAGCATATAATATTAATTGTTTATCTCACCCACATAAAAAGAAAATTGTTGGTTATTTTCTGATCTTGTCGATAATGACATATCAGAAATAACGTTAATAGACAAGAACTATATTTATTGTCTACCCCCACATCCATCGCTCAAAGGTTATAGGAAAGTAATAATATTATTTTATTTGTACACAGGACTCGCCTTTGAAAGTATTTTATACAAAAGGAGTTAATCACATATCGCCATATTTCATACTCTTTTTTCAGGACACAATTGTTATACAGGGCATTTCATAACATTTAACGCATGTTTACAACAGTCACTCTTAAATATTATATGTATAAATGTATGATGTATAAAATGCACTTAGGTTTTTATAAATATTCTTATATTTGACAAAGTTACATACACAATGAGTAAATTGGTTAAATTGTTAATATGGGCAATATACACAGACATATTGTGAAGAATTGCAAGCCAATATCATACCTCACAGATTGTGGTATCTTCAGAATCTGGCATTGTGCGTCTATGATGTTTTCCTGTCGAGGTAATCCCATTGTCCAACTGTCTGGTAATTTTTAATTAAATATCCCGTGTAGAACAATTTTAAAGTGAAAAGTTATATACTATTATATATAAATGAAACAATAGATTCTCATCAAATTCATAATATGTTAATCCACGAGAGGTACACACGACCGGAACAGAGATACATGACGTCTCCAGAGGCCAACTATACTGAATTTGAAACTTCAAAATATTCTCAGAAAGACATACACAAATCCTCGTTTTCTAATCTACTTAACTGGAGGAGAAAGGAGAGTCAAACGAGATATATTTTAGGTCTAGGAAGGTTATTTATGTCGACTCCATATTTTATCAATTAAATTTCTACGTTTTTTCCAGTTACATGCCAAACCTTCTGGTCAAAACTCAACGACAACGACATAGAATGGTGCTTGTATTACAGGCAGGCAGATGAAACGTATTAGATATTATATATAAGCGTGCATTTTAATGCAGGTGTGCACGATGAATGTAAATAAAATATCATATATATTAAAAGTAAGAATAAACATTGAGGTCAATTGAGGTTTATAAGGAATATAAACAATATATCATATATATTAGAAGTAGTAATAAACACTGAGGTTAATGGATGTGTATAACAAATATAAATAATATACACATGTTACCATATTAAAAGTATACCAATAAACATTGACATTAATGGTCTGCATTTCGAAAATTAATAACATGTCATACATTAGAAGTAGGAATAAACTTTGAGGATACAGGTGTGCATGGCGTATATAATAACATATCATATATTAGAAGTAGGATAAACTTTGAGGATAACGGTGTGCATGGCGTATATAATAACATATCATATATTAGAAGTAGGAATAAACTTTGAGGATAACGGTGTGCATGGCGTATATAATAACATATCATATATTAGAAGTAGGATAAACTTTGAGGATAACTGTGTGCATGGCGTATATAATAACATATCATATATGAGAAATAGGAATAAACTTTGAGGGTAATGATGTGCATGACGAAAATAAATAAGATGTCTTATAAGAAGTAGAAATAAACATTGAGGTTAACGGTTTGTATGACGAAGGTGGGTACGAATACAACCTAAGATATAATTGATCATTGATCATAGTGCCATGTACATTTATTCAAACGTTTCAATTTACGATATTGTAATGTAGTAAACATGCAGACAATGATTAGCAAGCAATATATGCATGTCCGACTTGTTTCAATTGCCTCTGAATTAACAGTTCATATTTTCGATAAAAAAGCTTCAGTGTTGTTTTTAATGAAACCTACAAATTCTCAATATTAAAAGAACTTTAAAACCTAGGATATATTGACATATCATAATTTTACAGTGTATCTGGATATCTGCATGAGAAGAAAGTTATTATTATTTAAATTCTCCAACGTAACATAAAATTAATCCATTGGTCCCTCATCCAGATTCCTTACGGTTTTAAGAGCCTACATGTAAGCAAAGCTACTCCAACAACATCGAGCTCACTTTGAATGAGGGAATCTCATTTTTAGTTTATTTAAATAATTTTCAAATTATGAATTTTTCCCAAAACATTATTTTCCCTTTGACTATTAAATCATCTTCATGGAGACTTTCAATACAGTAAAAACGCCTCCATTTGCATATTTTTGTCCATCTTAAAAGTTAATATTGCTAATGAAGAGGCACAAATGAGGGATATACATGTAGCTATGGTCGAGTTGTCAGGGGTAATGAGTACATGTCTGTTTAATCAGGTTAATCGGTGCATGTCTATTTAATGAGGGTGGGGCAGGTCAATTAATAAGTTCAATGAGTGCATGTTTCACGATGCCCTGGTACCTATTTGAGGAGAAATTGAGGGGCAATAGCCTTTGTCCAGATCTTTGCTCTAACTGTGCACCCCTCATGGTCATTAGTCCAGCGCCGCAGGGCGTGGTACCCTGTCAAACACCCTCTCTTGTAGGACAATACGTACTGGACACTGGTCAGCATGGGCATCAATAGATGAGACAGATGCATTGGTCAGCAACAATGTAGCTTGGTAAACGGGCAAGAGATTAGACTGAAGAAGGATGGAGAGGTGAAGGATATTCGTATTACTGAACTCTTCATATATCATTAGGCTGTGTTGATTTAAACTGTGACTATGCACTCGTTGACCTTTGCCCGGGGGTGAAGAACCCCCTTTATGATGGGTTATGTTGAGTGGTTAAATCTCTTGTGTTTGAATGTGAAATGTCCATCGTCTGTTAGTCCTATTATACTGTTTGAAAATGCGTATTAACATTTTAGGACATTACATGCAGTTTAGATTTTCATTTAAAAGTCTTATACAGAGAGGAAGAGAAAAAGAAGGTAGAACATACATTTGAAGATAATGGAAGACAATAACTCGTACAGTCATAGGGTACATTTAAGACGTGTACATCCATCGTTGATAAGATCTTATCTACGACTGTGAAACGGAATTCATTTAGTTCTATAAACCTTTGACCATAAAATCCGAAACCAAAATAAGATGGTAAGAAAACAGGATGTGAGTTAGGTTGAGCTGTAGACACATCATTAGACTAACATTTAGTTTATAGATTTGTTTATTATTACTGTACCTTCATCCTCTTGATTGTATATTTTTAATACTTTCATGTGCATTCGGTTTCAGGCTCTTAATTTTACAGTCATGGAGCAGGACTAATAAATCGTTTGTATTCTCTTTATAAGCAAAGTTTCTTCATTTCTTGATTTCTTGAACATGTTTTATTTGCTGTGACCGAAATGAAGGCTAAGATAGTATGCGAATTTATTTGGAATACAGTTTGGATTTCTCAGTTAGTAAAGCTTATGATCTGAAGACGCATACAAATAGCAAAGTTAAGAACGTAATGCGAAATACGAACTGATGCGAAATAAAGCAATATCCCAAATTCAATTTCTGTCTTTCTATTTCCAAAAATATTTCTGAAGGAAACTTAAATGTAGAATAGAAGCTGCCATTCGCTTGCATCTTTGACAAATTTGCAAAACTTTCTTTCTTTAAAAGGAGATTCATCCTGAAATAGTAATATCATCTCAAAAGTGTTTGGAGTAAACGCAAAAGGGTCAGTTTGTTCTCAAAGTTCTGAGTTATCTTCAAACTAAAAAGCTGGAGAAAAAAGACTTGATGAGTAAAATCCACGTCTTCTCCCTGCTGTCTTCATTCCTAGAATGACATTTAGTTTCTGATAAAAAGTCCAAGTGACATTTTACTTTTTGAAATAATATTAAAATATAAAGACCAGGATAAATAAAACGTCAATTATGTCAGATTCCAAGGTGGTATGTAAGGTCACGAAACATAAATACTCCAAAACTTCCAAAACAAAATATCATAAGCAGACTAAAAAGGACCTTGCGTGTTTATTGTAACACTATAGCCTGGCTCATAGTCCCTTAATTGATTATTCCATTTCAGATTATTCTCGAAAATCCCGAAGCTCCGTGAAAATCTTTTGAATGTCCGAACTAAGTTTGCAGCCAATGAATTATACATAGTCTGTTGCCATCCCCAATATTAAATGAAAGCAAAACATGTCTATCAATGAAGTCTGCAAAGTTTACTGCTCAGTTGAAATGAAGAGTTGTATATAGCTCTTCTGTATAAATTATTTTAAAAACTTTTTTCCAAAGACTTCCGTTTCAAAGACTTAACGTTACATTATTTTGATTACTACCATCACTATTATTTCCGTTATTTATAAAAAAAAATATAAATCGAATACTTTGATAATAATTTAAAAAATACTAATCCAGACTACAAGTCAGTCTATTTATGTTGCCAAGTCCGGCAGATGGCCTGGTCAAGAAAGGTAAACAATGTCATGGACAAACAGTTATCGGCGATTTGCACAATTTGTACTCGCTGACCCTTTACATTAATAAGTAACTAATTGACACTCCGGACGTCTGACCGTCGGTCAGTGCACCCATTGACCCCTCGCTTCAGGATGTTGCAGATAAATGGTTTGTTTACGTTCAGTCAGTGCATTTGCTTTAACCCAGATGAATGCACTGTCTGTTACATAGATAAGTTGTCATGGTTTTGGAGAATTATATTTTGTTCTTTTGTTGTACACTACATCAGTATTATTCTTCGGATTAAAATCCTAAAGTTTTCAAAATAAAATAGCTTTTGAAAGTTTGAAACTATTCTGAAATGAAACCGCTGTATACAAACCTTTTAACTATTTGCATTCTTTGACATTTTTAATAGTTTAGGAGATAAGATTGTATGTCATGTTTTCTAAATATGAAACCGTTTAAAATGAAATTCTGATAGAACCCTTTGAAACGGAACCATATGCTCATTAAATACACGTTGTGAGGGCCACATAATGCACTTTAAGTCATGCTTGTGAGTGTACATGTAACAGTATTAGTTTTTCATTTAATCTCTAATCATTTAGCCAATAATTTCTAAGTTTACGCTTTACGGTCCGATAATGTATTCCAGTCGGAGGCTGACCAGAGTCCTGTGACGAACATGTGTACCACGTATGTAAAATAGAATTCATTGAAACTACTTCCCTTCCTACTTCCCATCTTGAAATACACGGGCCTTCTTTCTTTCCTTAAACTCAATCCCACTTCGTGCACGTGGCCCTCATGTTTGGAGTGCTGATGTGCTTATCTAAGCTTTTGAGGAGGGTTTTGGGGAATCAAGTGTCTCCGAATGATGGATTAAAAGTATTAATTCGAAAGAATAGTATGTTGAAAAGTGTGAAAAACATATTTCATATACTTTTTTAGGTGGAATTATCACATGTCTCACCAAATTTTACATTTGATATCATAATTAAGTAGTTGTGAAGTGCTTGACTTGGAATTCAAATTGCACAATCATTAGTTTATACCAAAAATAACCGAATGCTGAAGTGACCAGGCATTAATAATAATATGTATGGTCCAAATTGCACAATCATTAGTTTATACCAAAAATAACCGAATGCTGAAGTGACCAGGCATTAATAATAATATGTATGGTTCAAATTCCACAATCATTAGTTTATACCAAAAATAACCGAATGCTGAAGTGGCATTAATAATAATATGTATGGTTCAAATTCCACAATAAATGGTTTTTACCAAAATAACTATCTACATTTGAAGTGACCAGGGTGTGATATTCTACATTGTATGCCTTTAAAATTAAATGAAGTTGAACATCCTTTTCATTTTTAATTGTTTGAATTAAAATATATTCTGAACCGTCGGTAATATGAAATCAAAAGATGGATATTCGTAAAGACTGTCAGAATCGATAATATTTAGGGTAACTTGAATTGTGAATAATGATATATTTATTAGTTGACATACTAATGAATTTGTAGGGACGGGTTTCTTCATACATAGTAATCGTCTTTTTCTACTATTCAGTTAAGATTTTCAATTGCGTTCAAATAATAAGAACACATTCTTAGTCTTCAATTGTATATTACTGATTTCAAATGTTTATGTGAAACGTTCAACTCCCTCGATGCGTCTTGATACATCGGCGTATACTCTTTTCTACCCATTTCATAAATACCGCACTGGTGGGGATCTGTTTACACATAGAGAATGCCGGAACTGGCAGTGTTTACCTGACCGCGGGTTCTGTACGTGTATATCTGTGAACTTTAGCCAAACACTGGCACCAACGGTGTGGTTCCTGCCAATGACCCAGCAACTAGATCTCAACAAAACAACGTGTCACGACACTGGCATCTGTGGAATGTATCCCCCTACCCTCCCCCCCCCCCCCCCCCCCCCCCCTTTTTTTATCAGCAGGCTTGCTCTGTTACCCGTGGTACATTGGAGGGTGTGACCCCTCATCCCTTCCTTGACTCCCCATAGTATCCATTATTGGATCTCGACCCTCCTCAATTACCCTTTCCCTCCTCAACCTCCTCAACCACCCTTTCCCTCCTCAACTACCCTTTCCCTCCTCAACCACCCTTTCCCTCCTCAACTACCCTTTCCCTCCTCAACCACCCGTTCCCTCCTCAACCACCCTTTCCCTCCTCAACCATCCTTTCCCTCCTCAACCACCCTTTCCCTCCTCAACCACCCTTTCCCTCCTCAACCACCCTTTCCCTCCTCAACCACCCTTTCCCTCCTCAACCACCCTTTCCCTCCTCAACCACCCTTTCCCTCCTCAACCACCCTTTCTCTCCTCAACCACCCTTTTCCTCCTCAACCACCCTTTCCCTCCTCGATCACCCTTTCCCTCCTCGACCACCCTTTCCCTCCTCAACCACCCTTTCCCTCCTCAACCACCCTTTCCCTCCTCAACCACCCTTTCCCTCCTCAACCACCCTTTCTCTCCTCAACCACCCTTTCCCTCCTCGACCACCCTTTCCCTCCTCAACTACCCTTTCCCTCCTCAACCACCCTTTCCCTCCTCAACCACCCTTTCCCTCCTCAACCACCCTTTCCCCCCTCAACCACCCTTTCCCTCCTCAACCACCCTTTCCCTCCTCAACCACCCTTTCCCTCCTCAACCATCCTTTCCCTCCTCAACACCCCTTTCCCTCCTCAACCACCCTTTCCCTCCTCAACCACCCTTTCCCTCCTCAACCACCCTTTCCCTCCTCAACCACCCTTCCCCTCCTCAACCATCCTTTCCCTCCTCAATCACCCTTTCCCTCCTCAACCACCCTTTCCCTCCTCAACCACCCTTTCCCTCCTCAACCATCCTTTCCCTCCTCAACCACCCTTTCACTCCTCAACCATCCTTTCCCTCCTCAACCACCCTTTCCCTCCTCAACCACCCTTTCCCTCCTCAACCACCCTTTCCCTCCTCAACCACCCTTTCCCTCCTCAACCACCCTTTCTCTCCTCAACCACCCTTTCTCTCCTCGGCCTCCTCAACCACCCTTTCCCTCCTCAACCACCCTTTCCCTCCTCAACCACCCTTTCCCTCCTCAACCACCCTTTCCCTCCTCAACCACCCTTTCCCCCCTCAACCACCCTTTCTCTCCTCGGCCTCCTCAACCACCCTTTCCCTCCTCAACTACCCTTTCCCTCCTCAACCACCCTTTCCCTCCTCAACCACCCTTTCCCTCCTCAACCACCCTTTCCCCCCTCAACCACCCTTTCCCTCCTCAACCACCCTTTCCCTCCTCAACCACCCTTTCCCTCCTCAACCATCCTTTCCCTCCTCAACACCCCTTTCCCTCCTCAACCACCCTTTCCCTCCTCAACCACCCTTTCCCTCCTCAACCACCCTTTCCCTCCTCAACCACCCTTCCCCTCCTCAACCATCCTTTCCCTCCTCAATCACCCTTTCCCTCCTCAACCACCCTTTCCCTCCTCAACCACCCTTTCCCTCCTCAACCATCCTTTCCCTCCTCAACCACCCTTTCACTCCTCAACCATCCTTTCCCTCCTCAACCACCCTTTCCCTCCTCAACCACCCTTTCCCTCCTCAACCACCCTTTCCCTCCTCAACCACCCTTTCCCTCCTCAACCACCCTTTCTCTCCTCAACCACCCTTTCTCTCCTCGGCCTCCTCAACCACCCTTTCCCTCCTCAACCACCCTTTCCCTCCTCAACCACCCTTTCCCTCCTCAACCATCCTTTCCCTCCTCAACCACCCTTTCCCTCCTCAACCACCCTTTCCCTCCTCAACCATCCTTTCCCTCCTCAACCATCCTTTCCCTCCTCAACCACCCTTTCCCTCCTCAACCACCCTTTCCCTCCTCAACCACCCTTTCCCTCCTCAACCACCCTTTCTCTCCTCAATCACCCTTTCCCTCCTCAACCACCCTTTCCCTCCTCGACCACCCTTTCCCTCCTCGACCACCCTTTCCCTCCTCAACCACCCTTTCCCTCCTCAACCACCCTTTCCCTCCTCAACCACCCTTTCCCTCCTCAACCACCCTTTCTCTCCTCAACCACCCTTTCCCTCCTCGACCACCCTTTCCCTCCTCAACTACCCTTTCCCTCCTCAACCACCCTTTCCCTCCTCAACCACCCTTTCCCCCCTCAACCACCCTTTCCCTCCTCAACCACCCTTTCCCTCCTCAACCACCCTTTCCCTCCTCAACCACCCTTTCCCTCCTCAACACCCCTTTCCCTCCTCAACCACCCTTTCCCTCCTCAACCATCCTTTCCCTCCTCAACCATCCTTTCCCTCCTCAACCACCCTTTCCCTCCTCAACCACCCTTTCCCTCCTCAACCACCCTTTCCCTCCTCAACCATCCTTTCCCTCCTCAACCACCCTTTCCCTCCTCAACCATCCTTTCCCTCCTCAACCACCCTTTCCCTCCTCAACCACCCTTTCCCTCCTCAACCACCCTTTCCCTCCTCAACCACCCTTTCTCTCCTCAACCACCCTTTCTCTCCTCGGCCTCCTCAACCACCCTTTCCCTCCTCAACCACCCTTTCCCTCCTCAACCACCCTTTCCCTCCTCAACCACCCTTTCCCTCCTCAACCACCCTTTCTCTCCTCAACCACCCTTTCTCTCCTCGGCCTCCTCAACCACCCTTTCCCTCCTCAACCACCCTTTCCCTCCTCAACCACCATTTCCCTCCTCAACCATCCTTTCCCTCCTCAACCACCCTTTCCCTCCTCAACCACCCTTTCCCTCCTCAACCATCCTTTCCCTCCTCAACCATCCTTTCCCTCCTCAACCATCCTTTCCCTCCTCAACCACCCTTTCCCTCCTCAACCACCCTTTCCCTCCTCAACCACCCTTTCCCTCCTCTACCACCCTTTCCCTCCTCGACCACCCTTTCCCTCCTCGACCACCCTTTCCCTCCTCAACCACCCTTTCCCTCCTCAACCACCCTTTCCCTCCTCAACCACCCTTTCCCTCCTCAACCACCCTTTCCCTCCTCAACCACCCTTTCCCTCCTCAACCACCCTTTCCCTCCTCAACCATCCTTTCCCTCCTCAACCACCCTTTCCCTCCTCAACCACCCTTTCCCTCCTCAACCACCCTTTCCCTCCTCAACCACCCTTTCTCTCCTCAACCACCCTTTCCCTCCTCAACCACCCTTTCCCTCCTCAACCACCCTTTCCCTCCTCAACCACCCTTTCCCTCCTCAACCACCCTTTCCCTCCTCAACCACCCTTTCCCTCCTCAACAACCCTTTCCCTCCTCAACCACCCTTTCTCTCCTCAACCACCCTTTCCCTCCTCAACCACCCTTTCCCTCCTCAACCATCCTTTCCCTCCTCAACCATCCTTTCCCTCCTCAACCACCCTTTCCCTCCTCGACCACCCTTTCCCTCCTCAACCACCCTTTCCCTCCTCAACTACCCTTTTCCCCCTCAACCACCCTTTCCCTCCTCAACTACCCTTTCCCTCCTCAACCACCCTTTCCCCCCTCAACCACCCTTTCCCTCCTCAACCACCCTTTCCCTCCTCAACCATCCTTTCCCTCCTCAACCACCCTTTCCCTCCTCAACCACCCTTTCCCCCCTCAACCACCCTTTCCCTCCTCAACCACCCTTTCCCTCCTCAACCACCCTTTCCCTCCTCAACTACCCTTTCCCTCCTCAACCACCCTTTCCCCCCTCAACCACCCTTTCCCTCCTCAACCATCCTTTCCCTCCTCAACCACCCTTTCCCTCCTCAACTACCCTTTCTCTCCTCAACCACCCTTTCCTTCCTCAACCACCCTTTCCCTCCTCAACTACCCTTCCCCTCCTCAACCATCCTTTCCCTCCTCAACCACCCTTTCCCTCCTCAACCACCCTTTCCCTCCTCAACCACCCTTTCCCTCCTCAATCATCCCTTCCCTCCTCAACCACCCTTTCCCTCCTCAACCACCCTTTCCCTCCTCAACCATCCTTTCCCTCCTCAACCATCCTTTCCCTCCTCAACAACCCTTTCCCTCCTCAACCACCCTTTCCCTCCTCAACCACCCTTTCCCTCCTCAACCACCCTTTCCCTCCTCAACCACCCTTTCCCTCCTCAACCACCCTTTCCCTCCTCAACCACCCTTTCTCTCCTCAACCTCCTCAACCACCCTTTCCCTCCTCAACCACCCTTTCCCTCCTCAACCACCCTTTCCCTCCTCAACCACCCTTTCCCCCCTCAACCACCCTTTCCCTCCTCAACCATCCTTTCCCTCCTCAACCACCCTTTCCCTCCTCAACTACCCTTTCTCTCCTCAACCACCCTTTCCCTCCTCAACCACCCTTTCCCTCCTCAACCACCCTTTCCCTCCTCAACCACCCTTTCCCTCCTCGACCACCCTTTCCCTCCTCAACCACCCTTTCCCTCCTCAACTACCCTCTCCCTCCTCAACCATCCTTTCCCTCCTCAACCACCCTTTCCCTCCTCAACCATCCTTTCCCTCCTCAACCATCCTTTCCCTCCTCAACCACCCTTTCCCTCCTCAACCATCCTTTCCCTCCTCAACCACCCTTTCCCTCCTCAACCACCCTTTCCCTCCTCAACCACCCTTTCCCTCCTCAACCATCCTTTCCCTCCTCAACCACCCTTTCCCTCCTCAACCACCCTTTCTCTCCTCAACCACCCTTTCCCTCCTCAACCATCCTTTCCCTCCTCGACCACCCTTTCCCTCCTCGACCACCCTTTCCCTCCTCAACCACCCTTTCCCTCCTCAACCACCCTTTCCCTCCTCTTTCCCTCCTCAACCACCCTTTCCCTCCTCAACCACCCTTTCCCTCCTCAACCACCCTTTCCCTCCTCAACTACCCTTTCCCTCCTCAACTACCCTTTCCCCCCTCAACCACCCTTTCCCTCCTCGATCGTCTCTTTGAATACAGTCTCTCAACGAGTCTCTGAAAAACTATATATTTTAAAATAATACCATTTCACTAAATATTTCAAAGGTGCAGAACTACCGATTGCTCCAGCCCTTCTGTGTGTCCTTGAATAAAAAATGACTTACTCCCGATTTGGTCAATATATGGGTCATATGGCATTACACCAAGAAAATAACATTGATAAAAGTGTTGCATGATATAAAAACATAGATTAGTTCCTTGTCTTACGTTTGGTCTGCCATTGCTCCTGCTTACGAAGTCCTGTCTCATTAATGTGTATTTACTTTTAGATAACTTTATAAACATTACCAAATCTACCTCTCGGAATACACGTTGAATTGAAAGCAAAATATATAATGAAAAGTCCTCACTATAAACATGGATTAAATGTTAGCTACCAATTAATATGCTGTCAGTTATGTTCTGGGGCACCTGTGATATGATGGCATCATGTGAGGATCAGGAATCAAATGAGAGCACATGATTAGGCATCAATCGTGGCATTTAGAGCATTAGCCATCAGTGGTGCGGATGGAGATATGATCAGGAGAGGGCCCATTAGAATAAAAGATTTGGATATGAGCGGTTAAGGTTATCATGATAGTGTGTTTTGGAATGATGCACATCCTACATTAGAATAAAAGAGTTGGATATGAGAGGTTAAGGTTATCATGATAGTGTGTTTTGGAATGATGCACATCCTACATTAGAATAAAAGAGTTGGATATGAGAGGTTAAGGTTATCATGATAGTGTGTTTTGGAATGATGCACATCCTACATTAGAATAAAAGATTTGGATATGAGCGGTTAAGGTTATCATGATAGTGTGTTTTGGAATGATGCACATCCTACATTAGAATAAAAGAATTGGATATGAGAGGTTAAAGGTTATCGTGATAGTGTGTTTTGGAATGATGCACATCCTACATTAGAATAAAAGAATTGGATATGAGAGGTTAAGGTTATCATGATAGTTTGTTTTGGAATGATGCACATCCTACATTAGAATAAAAGAATTGGATATGAGAGGTTAAGGTTATCATGATAGTGTGTTTTGGAATGATGCACATCCTACATTAGGAATAAACATCGTATTTGCAAGTCCTTTAACCTATTGCAGGATTTTTACCATTCCGTAACTTCTTTATCATACGATACCATTCTTCACAACACAACATTCAAAATTGAACGTTCTTCAAATGCCGGCATTGATGCATGCAAATGTACAGTCTGCTACGCTCCTGGTAAACACAAACTGATTTATCTGCTCTCAGTTTGCGTAACTGTTATTTTGGCATGATCTGAACGTTGTTCAGGTGTCTGATATGTTTCACTATCTCCCTCTGAATCACCCACTGTTATGGTATGGGAACATGTGGAGCAAGATTGGAGTGACGTGACATGAAATAGGTGCATTGAAGACACAACCGAAACACGTGAAACCTAATAACCCGGAAACTAGTTTAATATAATAGAAGACGTGTAGTAGTCATTAATATTGCTGAATAATCAAATTTATGCTGAATCATAATTCAACTCCTTACGTCATAATCTACTCTGCATATCCGTAAACATAAGTAAGTGACTTCGCTGCAACAGTAGCGGTAGGTGTAGGATATCTAACACCTACTATACTTATATACATAGATACTTCCGATAGCACTTCTCAAATCTCCAGGGTCTCTACTTTGGTTTCCGATCTTGCGCTTTGCCACAAATAGGTCAAGCGGTGTAAAACGTTCCACGTAGTTGAAAGAGATTATGAAAGATAAGAATTACGTCAACGGAATCATTCTGTTAATTATTTGATAAGGTAATATGTATATACGTGTATCTTTGTAAATAGCTTTGTCGACTTCATGTTGTGAGATTAACAAGTTTAAACACTGCTTTTTAAATTTTTTTCAAATTTTGACAAATGAAGATTTCACATACACAGTGAAACATGTGCATTGTTCTTTTAGGAAATAGGTGAGGTAAATTACTTTTTGAAGGTTTTTTTTAGAAATTTTAATCGAATACACAAGAAAAGTCCGAATTCTGGATAACAACTTTTGAACATACATATGCATACACGTACATCAGGCGAATTGTAGGGAATTCCAAATAACAGATACGAGTATATACATTAAACATATAGCAAATGTTTAAATAATATGGGTTTCTTAAGTTTTTCGGTTATGTAAACACTAATACTATTTCTTATTTCAAAGGTAAAGTACATTAAGTAATATAATATTATGTGCTAGGTAAAATTCGGTCAAAGTCAATCATTATTTTTAGGATATGGTAGTGACAATGACCAAATATGAAACTATAATTTGAGTGGAACTATACACTGACTTTGATAACAAGATATGATATCTATAACACGCTCATAAATTAATAAATTGGTGACATAACGAAAAGTTTATTTCAGTTTTAATTGACGTTAGAACAACAGATTCTTTTTTTAGTTGTTTCTTTTATTTCTCTGTAAATTGTTACATTTGTAAATGTTTACAATGCTTTGTCTAATTGCACATGTCAAGGTTAAAGAACAAATATCTAAATATACCTTCATATTACTAAAAGCCTGAAATCCATAAAGTTAAATTCTGATCATTTAATATTGAACTGGCTCTTTTATTCATTTCAAGACCATGGAACAAATCCGTGATTATAGGTGATCTCTGTACGTGACGTTAACAAGTGTAAAACCCCGTAGGCTATCAACAGAGTTATTTCCCTTGCAGCTTGGGCGCGTCATAGAACGTTGCCAATTTCATGTCAATTATCAACATTTGAGTGACACTGGGTTGTTAGTGTCACGTAAACAGCACGCTTACCACGGACACGGCAACCTGCTATTGACAACAAGTGGATTTCTCTGTAGCATTAGACTAGAATAAAGCATACCATGTTGAATGAACTAAAGATGTAATCTGTTAAGTACAAGACATAAGTATGTGCACCTTACGCCATTTCAGCAATTTTACATTCCTTTATCATTATTGATGAGAGTGACAGATACAACGGTATTACAACTGTCTCCAGGCGTGGGTGACAACCTATGTGTTAGTTTTTTATATTTTACTTCTCAGAAAGAGTTCAGTAAGATCAAAGATATTCAGATTGTGACGTAAACATCTCGATAAAATGATAGTTAATAAACAAAATTATTTCAAGAAAACTACGTCAAAAGCGACAGTTTTAGTTCTAAACAGTCATATGTAATTTCAGTCCTTTTGAATAACACACGTAATGTTGTTAATCTGTAAATTTCAAATACCAGTAAATTTAAAAAAGGGAAATAGAACATCGACATAAAGTATAAATCTGAGACTTGCTTTGATTATAAATTTAATTCAAAGTCTACATTTAGGTAAAACTTGTGATAACTTGATATGATATTAAACTTAATTTCAATCGCATTCTATTGAATGATATTCAAATAATGTTTAAAAATATATCAGTCTCATTAAATAAATTATAATCGTTGCACTACGTTTTTTTTTTAATATTGTCAAACTTAGTGCAATTATAACGGTCTGATTTTAATTAGACTGAGATATATTTAATTGGTTTAATATCGAACATCTTACATTGTTCAGAACGACATTAATGAGAATGAAGATATATTTAATTGGTTTAATATCGAACATCTTACAACATTCTAAACATGTTATTTTCTCCCAAAAGACTCACCATTGCCAGTTAAAGTAATTGAATGATAAAAAAATCTTTTCAGCGATTGTATCTAAAGACTGCAGGTGACAGCATAATTCAGGAAAATTTGTCACTGTGGTAGTTTAAGTAATTAAGCGAAGCTCGCACTCGCTAAGCAATGATTTGGAAGACGATAGGCTATCCACAGTAGCTGAAATGATGTGTTTCTGTAGCCGAAATGGTGTCTTTCGGAAAGTTATCGCCACTGCATACAATACCGTCTCGGCTAAAGGCGCCGACATCAAACTTACAAGTACTCGTCCCTGAACATATCAGACAGATTCTTTGTATGGGATCACTCAAGCCTGGAGAGCACCATGTTGGTTTTTTGTCTGTTTGATATGTGGCGACCGTCGTCATAAATACACAGTCTAGTGCAAATGAGATGTTGGTGCTAAGAATAAGAGGAGAGACATTGACTCATTACTTGTAATATTGTATATTGTGAATGAATCCATGAGAATACAATTGATGCTTTAGAATACTTTAATCCCGGTTGGGTGTAAATGGGCGTTCAGATTTTTAATGTGATGGAAATGTTACTGTCAAATCTGCTACTTCCTAAAGATAGGCGTTTTTCGTCTATAACAATTGCTTTGAAATGTGATGCAGACGTAATGATGTAATTTTATATAATTTCAGGATAAAAGAGGAAAATATGGCTCACAGAAGAGAGTAAGTATTGAATATATTATACACATATCGCCTCTGTCACAACTGATGACATATTTATAAATACAATATACATGCGTATAAGTAATAAATAAAGCAAACGGTATTAACGAATAGAGATCTGCAAAATCAGGGAACATCTAATTTAGCTGTAAGGAAAACATTTGTATTTCGGTTTAACTTAATAATAAACATGCAAACATTATACGCCTCGCCATAATTGGAATCAAACACAATAATTCTATAATATATTTATACCAAATTCATTTTCCGTATCAGCGCTCTTAAGATACCCGTGTAAAAGATCACCGTTGTATTGTTGGCCCAGTCTGTCTGTCTATCTAGACAAAAGTAAAAGCGAAAAGACGAAGAACAAAGCAGTGACACGCGGTTTTATTGCATGTACCTAAAAAGGTAATGGTCATGGACCGTGTCAGATTTCATATATATATTCACGTGTGCAAATTTCCTTTTAGTCTGCAATTGTTTCAGCGCGAGTTCTTCGTCTGTGACGACATAATACATTTGCTCTTGACGTCATTGAAGCTTGCCGTCGCAACATAAGTTGGACACTTTCTGTTATATTTACGCGATTCAAATAAAATAGAATGGCAATAGTTAACAACAAGGGTCCTCGCTCTCGCTCGGGCAATACAAACAATCACATTCGTTTCTTTGATTTGACAAACTTCTGTGGATAAGAATTTCTGTATCATATTTGTCATGTCGTTCAATAGTTTGCTTTCTGATTTCAACAAATGTACACTATATTTATATAACTACCTCCTCTTATATAATGTCAATCACAAATATAAGTTATCAATATATGTATATGTAATTGTGACTTTCATATTTAGCGTACAAAATTGAAGACACCAAATTTTCAACAGAATCAGAAACAAACTGCTGCTGATGGATAAGGTCTATATCTAAGATAGTTGATACAATACATGTATACCTCGTAAAGACTTTTTACACAATTTCATTTATCAAGTAGCATATCTGTCAGTTTGATGTTATTATGTAATTAAGTTGAAAACTGATAAATTATGGAAAGAAGATGTTGTCGACATAAGATACCTTCTAGGACTAGAATTATTCGCATCAAAATGTCTTAGAGAAGTAAAACAAAACAGGAACATGATTGGGTAATGATTCAAAAGTTAATCAGATAATCTTTTGAGGACATTATGTTACTCTGTTTCAGTCGTATTAATCACTCGTGGCGTAATATATCTTGCATTTTAATTGATATACTTCCTTTAAGCATATAACTTATAACACAATTTGGAATCAAACACGAACCGCAAGATGACCAACATATAATGCAATTACATTATAAAGCTATAGCCTTCACTCTCGTATACAATTAAACATCAGGTTTTATCGTTCGAGCGTATGTTATATGATACAGACCTTAAACAGTACACGTATACTAGCCTACTTACAGTATCGTCTATGTCTGTTTAGTCTAGCAACTTGACGTGTAGACCCAGAGACATATGCACATGTATATATTGCATCATATTATGTCATAATACTTTCATAACGAATGACTTACATGCATGGTGTTATCCTGGTGCAACATAAAGTTTGTTGTTTATTCAACTTGCAAGTTAAGCCCGTACACGTTGCGTACATGTTTACTCTGCCTAAGTTGTTTGGAGTTAATGAGTCATAAATAAACAGGGGAAGAATGAGGAGAAGCATTACGTCATTTAATGTGAGGATGAATTCATAAATGCTGCAATTGCAAACATTATCTATCGTGCTTTAGTTGTTGTAACTTAATTAGATTATTCAACTTGTAAATAGATAAAAGGACATAATAGTATTTACATTTACATTACATTTACCCCCAATGTCATTCCTACACTCACACACACACACACATTAATATGCGAGGAGATGACTGATACGTTCAGCACATTAAAATATTTAAGTGTTTATTGATGTTCCCAATTATTTATATTCTACATGTTTTAGTTTAGAAGTAAGACATGCATGTACATATATATATATATACATACCTTTAGTACCTGGATATTGATATTCACAAATGTTATTTATTTTACATCTGCGTAGATAATACATGGTTTAGACATCGAGTTAAAATTGGCTAAAAGTGATGGTATGCTTCTGGTTAGTAAATGAAATCACTTATAATGCATTCAAGAGAGATCCGGTATATATATACCTTATAATCCTATAATAATGTATTATATACGATACATTTTAATATAAAAAACACACATTACACCCTATGTCATATTAGAAAACAACAAATAACATCCCTATGAATTCACACACTACCAACCACACTACAAACAAGTATACTGCACCACGCTACACCGCCTCCCCTTCCATATCACATCAATCCACGTCTCAACAATCACACCACACCATACCACACCACACCACACCACACCACACCACACCGCACCATACCATACCATATCATACCATATCACCACACCACACCGAACCACATCACACCACACCATACCATACCATAACAGCACACCACAGCACACCAACAACCACATCACACCACACCAAACCACATCGCACCACACCATACCATACCATACCATACCATACCATCTACTTTCAGTTTCTAGCATGCAGACTTAACGCATGTGGTTAGTGATATAGTCGTTACATCATGTTGTAACCCTGCTATTACGTGTACACGTTAGAACTGAAATGGTGTATAAGGCGTTTACACACCATAATTACACCTCACATCCTGCCTACAACCAGGGTATTCAGTACACAGTAAGTTCAGTACACAATCGTATACAATGGTGAAATAAACACGATGGATAGTGAAGTATAACGTACAACCTTGAACAGGTTCAGGTAACACTCATTATAAAGGTGAAGGGTTGGCCTTCCATACATTTGCGCCTGATACATTTGCTTCATATTTTGAGTACTTCATTCATCTGTAATGAATGTTTTCTTTAAACAAAAATTGTGTCCCAGTCTTTATAACAGTGTGGGTTGACTGGTCTGTTTAAATATTTGGGGCGGGATAGCGCAGTGGTTAGCGCGTTCGGCTTCGGATCAAGAGGTCCGTGGCTCGAATCTCGCCAGGGGCAGGGCAACTTTGTCTGCAGTAGAGAACTGTTATACACGTAGTATGGTTTGGGTGCAATGCTACACTAAATTTCAGTGCACTACCACCCATTGTTCGCTGGTTCCAGCCGTTGCTCGCAGGTTTCACCGCAATGTATAGCCACATGACGTAGCGGGATTACTCCCTGCAATAATACTAGCAGCTGTGATATAAGTGAAATACTCTTGAAAGCGGCGTTAAACCCTAACTCATCTCACCTCACCATTATGATTTGGTCTGATTTAAGATTTAATATTCACTGTATGGTTGATATTTAACTTAAAATTTAAAATGAGAATTATTAAAGTTCAATGGATATTCAAGTGTTGTTTACTTCATTAGCATGAATACAAAACTATTTGGATGATAAGCAGAGCGGATTCCATAACCGTAAATAGCAGGTTCCTCCTGACACAGAAACATACTTTTTATATATGCAAATATTGTGATAGGTCAGACTTCATAAATCACATTCTCATCAACATATCCTATTTTTTAAAATAGTTTACGGCGTTCTTTGAAGGATTTTTAAAGCTCTCAAAATTTAATAGGACATAAATTAAGTCATATTTTACACACGGATGTAGCGAGAAGTCTGCACCCAGTGCACGCAATGTCTCCACTTTCAGTGTGTATGTCTCACAACTGTTGTTACTGTAACCCCTCACTGTGGTAGTAATTGGCCACTGTGTCACTCAGCATATCGTATATCTAGGTAAGTAATAAAACACCTTCTATGCACGAGTGAAACTAAGGTGAAACTCTATGTTTATGGAATCTAAAGTTATAGAATGTGATAGTGAGTCACCTGAATGCATTACGATGGAAATAACACTCAACCAGCGTGAATTATACCAACAAGAAAATAACTCTTTATATTCAACTAAAATTGATTTATGAAAGATTATTTACACGTTAGTCACAAGACCGGTGTATTTACGGATATCTGAATTCTCAGGATTAGGTTTACGTAAACAAGACCCACGCATATATATATGAAAAACAGTGCTACTGGATTTAAAGGCGCTTTTGCACCTTCTTTGCATATCATGTTTTCTCAAATTTGTCATTTATTATTAAAGTTTATTATTATTAAATATTATTATTATTAAACAATATGTTGGTATGTTAATGGCTAAAAGATATCATTACACGATCTGATAGCAAACGGCCATCCGTTTTCGTAGAATTCTTCAGTGTGAGAGGTAGATTTGTAGTTGTCATGAAAATTTGAGAGTTCATACAGTAAGATGGTTGACCATTCCATCACTGTACCATACTTTAAACTCTACTCTGAATTTTTAGATATCGCTACGCCAGTCAGATCACTTGAGTTACCTTCAAGCGGCCATTTTAATGTGAACACATTAAAATGACTCTCATGGCTTAATTCGTTTATATGCTATTTTTATTTATTGATTTAGGAGCATGATTTAGCCATTGGTAACACTTATTCGTATTTTGGTGAGAACACTTTATTTCATTAAGAAAATCGTGCTACAGATTCATTCACGTGTTATACATTGTACGTTTGACCTTGAACATGTTTCAATATACTCTGACACTGCCTTTAGCAGTATTTTTCATATAAGAGTCTCTTATATACTGACAAAATCAATCAATGATAATTATCTGAAAAGTATGATTTTGAAGGCGAGAAAATAAAAATGTACGTCTCTTCGTTAATGTAATTTCAAACTGAGAGACACATTGCATAAGGTACCAATATCAAGGCTAGTGTGTATATTAGGGTTAGATTTATTCGACGTTATATATTTGCATGTCAATTACCATGAAACACGTTAAAAACAGATGGTATTATAGAAGCGTCCTTATAAAGTTGTGTCCAAAATGAGTTTCAAGCTATGTTTCATGACGTGATCTTGGAAGCCCTGTGATGGATTCTTTGAATCATTACCAGTACACGTGATACTGATCAACCATAAATACCCCAGGTGTTTCTGTATCAGGTTTTCATTTATGATTGGTAACATTATCCTGTTCCCACTAGTTTGATGCTATATTGACAAGGCGAATACATAGATGTTGTTTATCTCGAGCAACACTAAACACCAGACACATCATACATTCCAGAAATACAGGATATCAAATGACCTTCCATCCAATGTAAGTTTTATTAAACGAGTTAATGCTTTGGTATTAAACGAGCGAAAGCGAATTTGCTACCAAATCGTATGAACGGAATTATATGGAAGGTAGTTTAGTATTCTGTTTATTATTTGTCCAAATTAATCAAGTGAAATCATCAAAATCTAGGTTCCTATGTAGAGTTTATACACGTTACTGCCTACATTTAGTTTACAAGGTGATGATACAGAATAACATAACCGTCAATATAGGTAATAACACAAACCACCTTACCTGAATATAATATTACATTCATACAGTAACTGTTGTATTCGGTTATGAGTTAATAAATAAGAAGTAGGATATCAATACAATATGAAGATATTTAATGCGTTCGTGTCAGTATTACAGCTACTCGTATACAGTTGTCAAACTGCTACTCCTTACTGTTGAAGGTTTAGAACAAGATGTACACACATTGTAACACATTGTAACACATTGTAACACAAACTGGGCTTCAGATAAGAGAATGCTCCAAATACAATTATCTTAAATCACAGACACAAGTCGTTGTCTGTCGTCAAGGGTCATAAGTCTACAGTCTATATTATGAAGTCATTCACGAAGGAGACATTCATTGAGATCCTTTATACTCAGATTTAATCTTTCATTTCGTCTCAACAACTACCATGTAATCGAAATGAATACACTTGTCCGAGATTGTGTTTATGAAATATTGCGACTAAGCCTACCTGTGAGGGACCGTGTAAATCGTAATTCACGTGTGCATTAGGTTTCTATAAAACGTGATATGATTCATTTTCATATCACTGTCATAACTCCGTGTTAAAGTTTAAGGTTCAACAACTTATTTACAAAACACATATGGCAGGCTACTGTTTGTGGCTTTACCTTTCAACCTTTTCCTTAAACATGTGTCATTTCAATTCATCAAAAGCATACTTGGTGTCCTTTGTACACTAATGTGTTGTACTTGTTGTGTTGTACTAATGTGTTGTACTTGTTGTGTTGTACTAATGTGTTGTACTTGCGATTCTGATCATCAAATCATCACGAAAATATATGTAAACGTGACATACTAATTCATGTTACAAACTTCTGATTAAAACGACAATCACTTACAGAAAACTAGCTTTAATGCATCTAAATGCAGGCAAGAACGAACCAGTTGAAAATCCGATACTTTAAGCTGGTTTTAAAGTTTTAAATGTAAATACAAAGTCTATATGAAATAAATGTCGACAGGTTAAATTATATTTTTTTAAAAGCTGTTTGATTTGTTTATTAGTTCACTTGTTTACTCAAATATTAAAAATAATTTGAAAAGAACCTGAACTTTTCAACTTACTTTAAAGAGGTCTACGGTCTTTTCTTAAAACGCTGCTTATTAGTTCTGATAATATTATGCAATATTTCTGGTCAACTCGTGCAGTAAGTTCATCTCGAGTGCCAAAAATATTTGTTTAGCTCCTATGCAGTCTAGCAAAATTGGCTATCTCTAGATCCATGTAGGTCGAGTAAACTCATTAATGAAACTCTGAGAAAAACGTGAATGGCGCTGTTTGTTTATTTGACAATTACCTTGACCTTGATGGAACATCTCCAAGTTGTTTCTGGAAAGTAGCTTGTAGAGGTTAACGTCCTTTAAGACACGAGGACACATATATAAAACTGCACAGGTTGATTTGTAAATTAAGGCATTAAACATTGTTTCTCCCTTTCACACGTATTTAAAACATGTTATTGTGCCTTAACTATAGACTATTCAGTGTCCAATGTATTTATAAGTCACGTCACGTCACAACAAAAGAAATATTCACAGGACGATTTGTGAATAATAGGAACATTTTGAAACTGTTTACGAAATAAGTTTTAGTTCTTTAAAATGTTACGTTTTCTGCATTTTTTATCTATGCAGACGGCCTTGACAGACCGGACTCCACTTCACTCCGCTCAGCTAAATATCATTTCATATTGACCCAGATGCTGCTGTTATTTATACATATATACACTGTGTGTATATATACACGTTATGTTGCACGACCATGTTCGCTGCCTTGTCGACAAAACATTAAGTTTGACATGATACCTATCCAGAATGGAACTAACAAGCTAGTAATGGGCCTTAGATTGCATATATGGCCCCGTCAGTTTTTAAAAATGTATTTGGCGTTCAATTGACCTATAACATACCGTATGTCTTAACGTCAGTGAAAAGAAAATTATTCCGGACGCGTGCCATCAGAACAGGTCAGCATATAACCCTGACTTCCTGATCACTGGACCTTATGTTGTTATAAGCTGTAGGCAGAATGGGACTGTAGGCAGTATGTGACGCTACCGTCAAAACGGCGAAATTTCACAATATTTTCAGTTTTGTCGAAATATCGGCAAATCTGCTGTAAAGGCAAGACCCTGTTGTGGGAGTTATCGATGGGGAATGTTGTCGCATACATTACATTACAACGGTGGTTGAAGTGACAATTTTCTACCTACAATGTATTTAGGTTGAAATTTCAAGTTTGCAAATGAAAGATCCGTTTTGTTTTGAAATAAGGTTACATACCTTTGAAAATAACTTTCGAATTGGTCAAGCCGTCACTCAAAAATTGTCTTATAAAGGAAATGTGTAATTCAAATACATACTTTTTTAAAGAACTTAAGAGTAACTCAACCTCAGTGCATTAAGACGGTTAAACCTGACCTTGATCTAACAACTGAAAACAACACCAGTTATTACCTGCAAGGGTGGTATCCAACGGATTACAGAAATAGTGCTTTTGTTTCATTTGTTTCATTATACTATAACTTTTCTCGTGTTGTGGCAATGAAGGAGAACGAGTTATATATATAAACAACTTCTCTATTGCAGGAATGCGACATTTCGGTTTATATGCTATCATCATTATCAAGCACATGGTGATACTGCCATACTGTTGCAATATTATGGCAACATTTTTCATGTCCTTCCTCTTATAGACTATTAATTATCATTTAATGAAACTAGTTCTTAAATCATTAATTATTTATCAATTCACAATTGTGGGTGTAAAATTCAACATATATCCAGCTGTAGATGAGAAGCATGTGCCCAATTCTAACCGGAACTAACGCTCGAGGACTTCCGGTTTTGAGGTCAATTAGGTGCCAGTATTTCCGAACGACAAAGTTATTTATATGTTTCAAAGATTTATATCTAGATATTTTATCTTTAATTAAGGGACACCGTACATTAACACAGTGAATGCATACGTCTCGAGAAAAAGAGAAAATACTTGTAGTAAAAACAATCAATTAGTTATATTTATAATGAAGCGCAAAAAAACATACAATATTTCAACATCCTTTTCTAACATCTAAATTATGGGCTCATTTAAAAAATACTCAAACAATTCATGTATGATGAGAGATGTGATCTGAATTATGAATGTAAAAATAACTGCAGGTTGCCTACAGCTTATATATAAAACAACATGTTAGGGCCCAGTGATCAGGAAGTCAGTGTTATATGCTGACACGTTCTACATCCAAATTATTGGGTCAAATTCGATTGAATTCTTTATTAGATGCTGTCTGTTCAGGCATTTCTTCCCGCGCAACGCATTGTGGTCGACTCCCTTACTATCAACAAAGATGACAATAAGAGAAAAATGCACGTGAGCAACTTTGACAACAGTCTAACGAAGCCTCGAAAAGATTGAGGTTCGATTTTAAGCAGTCACGATGTAAATTAAGATTTTCCAACCGGTTTCATTTAAAATATTTTACAAAATTATGTAATTAAACACTGAAATAGGTAATGCCCTTTTAATACAAATGTAATTGTATAACAACTTGGAAATATTGCCAAAAAGCACAAAATGAGGGTATTAAAAGGATCAAAGACATTTTGATCATATGTAGTGCCGATAAAAAGGAGGAGACAAAGATATCTTTGATCATTAACGTTTAAATGTATCTGATTGCATGAAATCTGGGAGATGTTATTGATTTGCGCTTCTTCCCTTTCTTATTTCATAGCAAACTCTAGAAATAAAAGAGTTTGAATTGCGTCTGTGAAGTTGTAAGAGAATATTTGTTGGAGGTGGTAGATAAACAATGACAATTGCTATCTATTACGTTATATGAGAACCCGTCCATAAAAGACAAATAGTGATATACAATACAATTAAGATGAGGTAGACAAACATAAGCAGATATGACTCAACTCAGGTATATAATGCTAAGTTCGCAATAATTCCCTTAGTGGCCAACGCCAAGGCTGTGTTTTTTATATTTCCTATGTAATGTAATCCTATTTTACGTAAAGGACGATTTTAAAACAATGATAATTCAACAAGTGTTTATTTGCACTAATAATGCATTTAACGTGATCTTTTATGGACAATCTAGGAGATGTGTAGTTTTTTTTTATGTTATAGATGCCATAATTATGACAAATTTATCACAGATGAACATTTATTAGTATATTAGCAATATCATGATATTTAATTTGAGTTAATTTCTCAGGGTGTCTTGAAGACGGTAATAAATAATGAATATACTCCGTGATTAACTTAACTCGTATTCCAAAGTAATTTTCGTCATCGAAAATAAAAGCAAATCGGTTTGTAACGACGAAGTTCTTAAACATCGGTAACAGCTGAAATAATGGTCTAACAATGATCCTATGACAAGATTTTATCTGTAAGATTTCAACATTAAAACTATATCATATAATAGAAAACACCTCTTAGAAACTAAGTCATTTTCAGACTTAATGTGAGCTCTGGAGTCTTGTTGTAGACTTACCTCGGTAATTAAATAAAGTAAACGGTCAGGAGGACAGACATCTGAAACAATGAAGTCAGTTACGTTAATAAGACTGGTACATGTACAACTACAGAGACGCTACACAAATACACATAACGGTTTTACTGTTTTCGCTTCACTGAAATAGTGAAAGATGATTCAGTCCATACATACACACCCACAAAATTCACTGTATACTTTCCACATATTCCAGACACAATAACACGTTAACTGTATATCTCAAGTATGCCATCTTGAAAAAGTTGTTAAATTAAAGGGACACCGCGTCGAGGTTAAATATGAGATCATATGTATCTGCCCAAGCTGATTAGTGTATCTGCTTATCAGCACATGTAGATAAATCTGATCTCATATTTATCCTCGACTCGGTGTCCCTTTAAAGAGATATTGTGTAACAGATGGTATCCAGGTCTGATTACCTATCTTTCTCTCCTGCTCGTAAAACCAGCTCGTGTGTGGATGTGTCTGATGTGTGTTGTCCTACAACTGTATCTATGGATGTGTCTGATGTTTGTTGTCATACAACTGTATCTATGGATGTGTCTGATGTTTGTTGTCATACAACTGTATATATGGATGTGTGTTGTCATACAACTGTATTTATGGATGTGTCTGATGTTTGTTGTCATACAACTGTATCTATGGATGTGTCTGATGTTTGCTGTCATACAACTGTATCTATGGATGTGTCTGATGTGTGTTGTCATACAACTGTATATATGGATGTGTCTGATGTTTGTTGTCATACAACTGTATATATGGATGTGTGTTGTCATACAACTGTATCTATGGATGTGTCTGATGTTTGTTGTCATACAACTGTATCTATGGATGTGTCTGATGTTTGTTGTCATACAACTGTATCTATGGATGTGTCTGATGTTTGTTGTCATACAACTGTATCTATGGATGTGTCTGATGTTTGGTGTCATACAACTGTATATATGGATGTGTCTGATGTTTGTTGTCATACAACTGTATCTATGGATGTGTCTGATGTTTGCTGTCATACAACTGTATCTATGGATGTGTCTGATGTGTGTTGTCATACAACTGTATATATGGATGTGTCTGATGTTTGTTGTCATACAACTGTATATATGGATGTGTGTTGTCATACAACTGTATCTATGGATGTGTCTGATGTTTGTTGTCATACAACTGTATCTATGGATGTGTCTGATGTTTGTTGTCATACAACTGTATCTATGGATGTGTCTGATGTTTGTTGTCATACAACTGTATCTATGGATGTGTCTGATGTTTGGTGTCATACAACTGTATATATGGATGTGTCTGATGTTTGTTGTCATACAACTGTATCTATGGATGTGTCTGATGTTTGTTGTCATACAACTGTATCTATGGATGTGTCTGATGTTTGGTGTCATACAACTGTATATATGGATGTGTCTGATGTTTGTTGTCATACAACTGTATCTATGGATGTGTCTGATGTTTGGTGTCATACAACTGTATCTATGGATGTGTCTGATGTTTGTTGTCATACAACTGTATCTATGGATGTGTCTGATGTTTGTTGTCATACAACTGTATTTATGGATGTGTCTGATGTTTGTTGTCATACAACTGTATCTATGGATGTGTCTGATGTTTGTTGTCATACAACTGTATCTATGGATGTGTCTGATGTTTGTTGTCATACAACTGTATCTATGGATGTGTCTGATGTTTGTTGTCATACAACTGTATCTATGGATGTGTCTGATGTTTGTTGTCATACAACTGTATCTATGGATGTGTCTGATGTTTGTTGTCATACAACTGTATCTATGGATGTGTCTGATGTTTGTTGTCATACAACTGTATCTATGGATGTGTCTGATGTTTGTTGTCATACAACTGTATCTATGGATGTGTCTGATGTTTGTTGTCATACAACTGTATCTATGGATGTGTCTGATGTTTGTTGTCATACAACTGTATCTATGGATGTGTCTGATGTTTGTTGTCATACAACTGTATCTATGGATGTGTCTGATGTTTGTTGTCATACAACTGTATCTATGGATGTGTCTGATGTTTGTTGTCATACAACTGTATCTATGGATGTGTCTGATGTTTGTTGTCATACAACTGTATCTATGGATGTGTCTGATGTTTGTTGTCATACAACTGTATCTATGGATGTGTCTGATGTTTGTTGTCATACAACTGTATCTATGGATGTGTCTGATGTTTGTTGTCATACAACTGTATATATGGATGTGTCTGATGTTTGTTGTCATACCACTGTATCTATGGATGTGTCTGATGTTTGTTGTCATACAACTGTATATATGGATGTGTCTGATGTTTGTTGTCATACAACTGTATATATGGATGTGTCTGATGTTTGTTGTCATACCACTGTATCTATGGATGTGTCTGATGTTTGTTGTCATACCACTGTATCTATGGATGTGTCTGATGTTTGTTGTCATACAACTGTATATATGGATGTGTCTGATGTTTGTTGTCATACAACTGTATCTATGGATGTGTCTGATGTTTGTTGTCATACAACTGTATCTATGGATGTGTCTGATGTTTGTTGTCATACAACTGTATCTATGGATGTGTCTGATGTTTGTTGTCATACAACTGTATCTATGGATGTGTCTGATGTTTGTTGTCATACAACTGTATATATGGATGTGTCTGATGTTTGTTGTCATACCACTGTATCTATGGATGTGTCTGATGTTTGTTGTCATACAACTGTATATATGGATGTGTCTGATGTTTGTTGTCATACCACTGTATCTATGGATGTGTCTGATGTTTGTTGTCATACAACTGTATCTATGGATGTGTCTGATGTTTGTTGTCATACAACTGTATCTATGGATGTGTCTGATGTTTGTTGTCATACAACTGTATATATGGATGTGTCTGATGTTTGTTGTCATACCACTGTATCTATGGATGTGTCTGATGTTTGTTGTCATACAACTGTATATATGGATGTGTCTGATGTTTGTTGTCATACCACTGTATCTATGGATGTGTCTGATGTTTGTTGTCATACAACTGTATATATGGATGTGTCTGATGTTTGTTGTCATACCACTGTATCTATGGATGTGTCTGATGTTTGTTGTCATACAACTGTATATATGGATGTGTCTGATGTTTGTTGTCATACCACTGTATCTATGGATGTGTCTGATGTTTGTTGTCATACAACTGTATATATGGATGTGTCTGATGTTTGTTGTCATACCACTGTATCTATGGATGTGTCTGATGTTTGTTGTCATACAACTGTATATATGGATGTGTCTGATGTTTGTTGTCATACCACTGTATCTATGGATGTGTCTGATGTTTGTTGTCATACAACTGTATATATGGATGTGTCTGATGTTTGTTGTCATACCACTGTATCTATGGATGTGTCTGATGTTTGTTGTCATACAACTGTATATATGGATGTGTCTGATGTTTGTTGTCATACCACTGTATCTATGGATGTGTCTGATGTTTTTTGTCATACCACTGTATCTATGGATGTGTCTGATGTTTGTTGTCATACCACTGTATCTATGGATGTGTCTGATGTTTGTTGTCATACAACTGTATCTATGGATGTGTCTGATGTTTGTTGTCATACCACTGTATCTATGGATGTGTCTGATGTTTGTTGTCATACCACTGTATCTATGGATGTGTCTGATGTTTGTTGTCATACAACTGTATCTATGGATGTGTCTGATGTTTGTTGTCATACAACTGTATATATGGATGTGTCTGATGTTTGTTGTCATACCACTGTATCTATGGATGTGTCTGATGTTTGTTGTCATACCACTGTATCTATGGATGTGTCTGATGTTTGTTGTCATACCACTGTATCTATGGATGTGTCTGATGTTTGTTGTCATACCACTGTATCTATGGATGTGTCTGATGTTTGTTGTCATACCACTGTATCTATGGATGTGTCTGATGTTTGTTGTCATACAACTGTATATATGGATGTGTCTGATGTTTGTTGTCATACCACTGTATCTATGGATGTGTCTGATGTTTGTTGTCATACAACTGTATCTATGGATGTGTCTGATGTTTGTTGTCATACCACTGTATCTATGGATGTGTCTGATGTTTGTTGTCATACCACTGTATCTATGGATGTGTCTGATGTTTGTTGTCATACAACTGTATCTATGGATGTGTCTGATGTTTGTTGTCATACCACTGTATCTATGGATGTGTCTGATGTTTGTTGTCATACCACTGTATCTATGGATGTGTCTGATGTTTGTTGTCATACAACTGTATCTATGGATGTGTCTGATGTTTGTTGTCATACAACTGTATCTATGGATGTGTCTGATGTTTGTTGTCATACCACTGTATCTATGGATGTGTCTGATGTTTGTTGTCATACCACTGTATCTATGGATGTGTCTGATGTTTGTTGTCATACCACTGTATCTATGGATGTGTCTGATGTTTGTTGTCATACCACTGTATCTATGGATGTGTCTGATGTTTGTTGTCATACCACTGTATCTATGGATGTGTCTGATGTTTGTTGTCATACAACTGTATATATGGATGTGTCTGATGTTTGCTGTCATACAACTGTATCTATGGATGTGTCTGATGTTTGTTGTCATACAACTGTATATATGGATGTGTCTGATGTTTGTTGTCATACAACTGTATCTATGGATGTGTCTGATGTTTGTTGTCATACAACTGTATATATGGATGTGTCTGATGTTTGTTGTCATACAACTGTATCTATGGATGTGTCTGATGTTTGTTGTCATACAACTGTATATATGGATGTGTCTGATGTTTGTTGTCATACAACTGTATCTATGGATGTGTCTGATGTTTGTTGTCATACAACTGTATCTATGGATGTGT